>CAXITT010000127.1:655506-710090 GCA_964033795.1 Lymnaea stagnalis | reverse complement strand
GGGTGAATGGATGGATGGATGGATGGATGGAAGGAAGGATGGATAGATGGATAGATAGATGGATAGATAGATAGATAGATGGATAAATAGATAGATAGATAGATAGATAGATAGATAGATAGATAGATAGATAGATAGATATCTATACAAAAGGTATATTAGTAGTAGAGTAGGGAGGAATTAAGTCGCAAAATGGCGGAGGTTTGGCGGAGGTTCTCCGCCAAGGGGGCATAACCCGATAATTACTGTCTTATAAAAGTACCCTCCCTTTGTTTGTGCGCGTGTAATTATAGTTGTATTGTTGTCCGAGTGTAATTATAGTTGTATTGATTATTTTTTGTATTGTGTAATTAATTATACTTGTACTGTTGTACAATGGTACATTTGATTAATGACGACATCAAATACGACATCAAAGAGATAACAAAAGAGGTTTTTTTTATATATTACTTTTATTCATATTTTATGACAAGCGTATGAGTCAACAGAATCACAATGTTTTAATTTGCATAATATTTATTATGACATTTGCAGGATTCAATTTTTCAAGTTGCATAATTTTTTTATTATACAAAGGTAAGATTCAATTTTTCAATTTGCATAATATTTTAATTATACAATGGCATGATTCGACAAAATTTTTATTACACAATATTACACAAGTTTTCAATGATTCGACAGAATCACAATAGTGCGTAACAATCAAGATTTCGTAACAATCAAACAGGATTGATTAACTCAACAGAGTCATACATAATATAGACATAATTTTTTATCACAGTCAGCGTCCAGTCAAAGTCCCCCTGGTCCTGTGTGTGTGTGTGTGTCTTAGAGACGACCAAAATGACCTAAATATCTAAAGGGGATGTTGTAACATTGTCTGCCGCTACCTTCCGTTTTATATAGAAATAGGAGAGTGATTTTCTATGTTGGGTGTATGTATAAATTGTGGATCCCTGTGTTTTAAAACCCATATTTGTCCCACCCCCTGGTTGTTGTGTTGTAAGAACCTTCATAAACTCTTGTTTACCTACATTGTTGTGTTGCTTTGTTAGTCCTTTTGTACTTGTTTTATTGTAATCACCGAAACAGTGGTATGTCTTACTACATAAGGAGACCATACCCAACCCCTCATACTCTAACTTAAAAAGCCCCGGAGTTCTCTTGTCGTATAATTTCCTATTCCTACAATCTTTACAATCTAATTCTAATGTGCCGTTGCCGTTAATAAAGTTAGCTCTATGTAAATCACACACCTCAGAGGGAAACCACTCGTGGTAAACACTAAAAAATTTCTGTTTCAGGTGGGGCCTAACTACCTCAGTCAAGTCACTTTTACTAAGCGCTAAGTATAAACTATCTGTATCCATTTCACAGAGCTGAAAGTCCGTTCTGTCTATATATTTGTCTAAAAAGTCATAATAAAACTCTAACATCCTAAGTTTTGCATATTGATAAACAAAAAACCCTATCTGGAGGGGGAGATCCCAAGCTACTGTCTTTTGTAACATTTCAACTTCAAACAGGTCTTCCCCTAACAAGGTCATTTTTTTAAATCTCGGGTTATTTACAAAAGGGTCAGTCTCCTTACCACTACAATAGGATACTTCTGAGTGTTTTGACTTATTGGTCAATGTCTTGCCGTACGCGGCATTCCCCAACAACTTCATGGTCTCGCTAGTTATGGTATAACGGTCACTCACATCCCCTAACCTCCTAGCATTTGATACGGAATTTCCAAACTTTTTAAAACAGGCTACGGGCTGGTATTCTACAACTTGATAAATTTTAGTTACCACCAACCCATGGGTCAAATACCATTTGAGTAAAGGGGTCGCTAACAGAATTTTTTCCCCTTTATAACTCCCTATCAAAGTGCGTCTGGGTCCTGTCAAAAGTTTATTTTGAATAGCATAATCTCGCATAAAAGGTCCTATGTCCTCCCTTGTTACATTAATATTTTTAAAGATGGGTGTTAGCTCGCTAAAGTATTCTTTTAATGAATCCGGTACACTTATATCCAACTCTATTAACCCGAAACAACTATCATCTAACACTGAAGCAATAATGTCTTGTTCTGTCAACGGCCATTTTTTATTGCTATAAGAAGGTTTTAGTTTAGGGGTGTTTGAATTTTCTTTCTGCCTTAATAAAAATGCTTTAATTTCTGGGTTATTTTTCTTTAAATTTTGCCATTGACATTCCCATATCTCTATAACCTTAACCTTAACAGTCTCTCGGAGATAGGTCGTAATGTCAACGGTATTTTTATACAACTCTGTGAACGGTTTCTTACTCAAGGGGTTTACAGTTTTGTCTTGGGTCAATGGGCACTTTGGATGCCCATGAAATAAACAACCTTGAAATTGGTAAGCAGTTCGTGACTCGTCATCCCACCCATCGACTCTTATGTTTCGACCCCCCAGAGAACGCTCACCCCCTTGGTACATGGTCTGTAAGTCTCTACCCGTCTTATGGGAAACCCAACTTAACCACTCCCTACTCTGGTCCCCGTAATAATTTATTTTCCTCGGTTTGAACCCATCTTCACTATCTCTAATAATCGGAAAGTCGGTGGGCATTTTTTGCATTAGGGACCATAAGTATAAGGCATTGGCATCAAAACCCTTAATTCCGGCCACGGGTTTATCTGTATTACCCCTAATGAAAGTCTGCCCTTTTTCGTGGTACCTATTGAAAATGATAGAGGGACCCCCGACAATATTGTCTCTAATCGTTTTGTGTAACCTAGCTTCCCGATTGGGCAACAAAGAAAAACAAACGTCTTTAGGGAGGGTGTTGAAAAGATATTTTAAAGTAACCCCGGGGACTGAAATGGCGTCTTTAAACATATCTACCCCTAGATCTTCATAAAATTCAACCTGTTTTTCCAGAGCCTCTAAAAACGGAACGACATCTTTATTATTATACCAAATTAGAAAATCTTTTAAAGTGGTCATACCCTCTTTTACCCAGACCTGTTGACAATACGCGTACTCTTCAGCTGTTATATTTGTGTTTTTAAGGGAGGAAAAAAAAGCTGAATGAGGGGGCAAAGCGGTTTGCTCTAGGACATCAAGAGAGGAAATATATTCATAACAGAAGTACCCTTTTGTTTCAATTATATTATAGGCTGTCAGATATTTACTATAGCTAAACCCAGGGGCCAAATAGTTAACGATATCTAAAAACTTTAATCTAGAGGTAGAAATGCACATGAGATTATTGTTGCGTTTAACGAGAAATTTAAAGGGTGATTTTTGTGTGGCCGGATTCTTTTTTTCTGCCTCGTCCTCTGGCTCGCTATCATTACCATCATAAAAATTATCAGGTGTCCCCCCTTCATACTCTAACACTGCTTCGTCTGGCGCTAAATGGTTTTGGTTGTTATCATCCCCTACCCCGTTTTGGACTGTCACTGAAGGGACAACAAAATGGGCGATTAAGTAGGGTTTAATTAAATTAATGTCATACTTCCCCGAATTAAAACCTATCACGGGTAGTTGCCTTAAATATTCATCAAATCTTTTAAGGAGTGGGGAATCTTCATCATCGTCTCCTGACGATAATCCCTTTATTTTTTGACGAGCATCAGCGAACTGCTCTTTCAAGAGTTGAAACGCTTCATCACTAATGTGATGAAGTTGGTTAACGACCTTACTAACTAATTCTTGACTGTCTCCTGTCGAAACGAAACAGAAGGGACCTTCATGACCGGGGACATTTGAAGCTATCGAACACGACAACGGCACATGGTTCGCTAAAATCTTTGTTGCACTACCGCCAGGGGGAAGATTGGTTTTTTGAAAGTAACACTCGAAGTCATAAGTTGCTCTATAAGGGTACACAAAAGTTGGATCTTCTTCTATCCCCGCTGATCTGAGGATATCCCAAATGGTACGCGTTGTAGTATAGACACCCCCCTTATATTTATCTATGGATTTACCCCCAGTACACGTCTGCTCATGTCTATCCAAACGGTTAAAGCCCCGCCATAACTTACCACATTTAGAACATGAGAAGACGTGTGCTGCCTTATCTATATTTTTAATGTACATGAAATGGTTTTTGAAAAATAATAGATTAAGCTTTTCCCTAAATAAAGTTCCTCCTCTTAACTTTGGGGTGATAATATTGTCCTCGTTATATTCAAAAATATCTATGTTAATACTAAAACACTTCTCTAAAGCGGGAATCTCTTTTAACGTAACCCCGGGGAATGTAATCAAGGTGCTAAGACCTTGATAAGCATACCATTGTTTCAGTAATTTTTGTGTTTGCTTTCTAAGAGCTCTAGGGGGACTACCTCTGGCTACAGCTAAACACCTAAAAAAACAAAAATTATCCTCATAAGGTTTTGAGTGTGCATCTAATTGTAAAATATTAATGGCCTGATTGGTTCTAATGTGTTGTGGTATGTCTGTAAGATAACAACCTATTGGGTAGTCTTGCAAATGATATAAATAAAAACTAGTGGCTGGTACTGCTTCTACAACATATTTTGTGTCTGGTCTCTGAAGTTGGCTATGATCTAAAACATCTTGTTCGCTTAAAAGGGAAAGAAATTCATTAAAATCATCTCTATTATTAATTAATTTTGGTCGCTCCAAGACACACGCGTTGTTGTGTGAGGCATGAAAAAATCTAAGTTCATTTGTTTCTCTGTGTTTGAGAATGGAATGGTAGCTGAAATTAATTTTAAAGCGTTTTGTTTGTGCGTTAAAAATACTGTCGACTAACTTTGTTTTCCAGTCAATGGGATGTGTGGTATTTGGACTGTGAAAGTACGTAAATGTGGATAAATTTGGATGTAATGTATGGTGAGTTTTGATGGCATTCCAATTGTCTAGATATTTCTGTCTAATGTCTTCTGGTAAACTGTCTAAGTCGTCCTTTTCGTCATGTTCTTTATGTCGTTTAGTCTTGTCGTTGCGTTGTGTCTCAGTGGGTCTCTTGCGACTAGACCCGGCCTGCTCCGTCTCAACAGGTTGCGCCTCTGTTTCGTTTTGTTGTGGTCCCGCCGCTCCATCGCTTGTACCACCCGCCCCGTGAACTTTTTCAATGTGCTTTTGAAGCAACTTGGCCGAGGTGTAAGACACGGGGCAGAGGTGGCACACCTGTGTTGTTGTTGTGTTGTTTTGTTAGTCCTTTTGTACTTGTTTTATTGTAATCACCGAAACAGTGGTATGTCTTACTACATAAGGAGACCATACCCAACCCCTCATACTCTAACTTAAAAAGCCCCGGAGTTCTCTTGTCGTATAATTTCCTATTCCTACAATCTTTACAATCTAATTCTAATGTGCCGTTGCCGTTAATAAAGTTAGCTCTATGTAAATCACACACCTCAGAGGGAAACCACTCGTGGTAAACACTAAAAAATTTCTGTTTCAGGTGGGGCCTAACTACCTCAGTCAAGTCACTTTTACTAAGCGCTAAGTATAAACTATCTGTATCCATTTCACAGAGCTGAAAGTCCGTTCTGTCTATATATTTGTCTAAAAAGTCATAATAAAACTCTAACATCCTAAGTTTTGCATATTGATAAACAAAAAACCCTATCTGGAGGGGGAGATCCCAAGCTACTGTCTTTTTTAACATTTCAACTTCAAACAGGTCTTCCCCTAACAAGGTCATTTTTTTAAATCTCGGGTTATTTACAAAAGGGTAAGTCTCCTTACCACTACAATAGGATACTTCTGAGTGTTTTGACTTATTGGTCAATGTCTTGCCGTACGCCGCATTCCCCAACAACTTCATGGTCTCACTAGTTATGGTATAACGGTCACTCACATCACCTAACCTCCTAGCATTTGATACGGAATTACCAAACTTTTTAAAACAGGCGACGGGCTGGTATTCTACAACTTGATACATTTTAGTTACCACCAACCCATGGGTCAAATACCATTTGAGTAACGGTGTCGCTAACAGAATTTTTTCCCCTTTATAACTCCCTATCAAAGTGCGTCTGGGTCCTGTCAAAAGTTTATTTTTAACGGCATAATCTCGCATGAAAGGGCCTATGTCCTCCCTTGTTACATTAATATTTTTAAAGATGGGCTTTAGCTCGCTAAAATATTCTTTTAATGAGTCCGGTACACTTATATCCAACTCTATTAACCCGAAACAACTATCATCTAACACTGAAGCAATAATGTCTTGTTCTGTCAACGGCCATTTTTTATTGCTATAAGAAGGTTTTAGTTTAGGGGTGTTTGAATTTTCTTTCTGCCTTAATAAAAACGCTTTAATTTCTGGGTTATTTTTCTTTAAATTTTGCCATTGACATTCCCATATCTCTATAACCTTAACCTTAACAGTCTCTCGGAGATAGGTCGTAATGTCAACGGTATTTTTATACAACTCTGTGAACGGTTTCTTACTCAAGGGGTTTACAGTTTTGTCTTGGGTCAATGGGCACTTTGGATGCCCATGAAATAAACAACCTTGAAATTGGTAAGCAGTTCGTGACTCGTCATCCCACCCATCGACTCTTATGTTTCGACCCCCCAGAGAACGCTCACCCCCTTGGTACATGGTCTGTAAGTCTCTACCCGTCTTATGGGAAACCCAACTTAACCACTCCCTACTCTGGTCCCCGTAATAATTTATTTTCCTCGGTTTGAACCCGTCTTCACTATCTCTAATAATCGGAAAGTCGGTGGGCATTTTTTGCATTAGGGACCATAAGTATAAGGCATTGGCATCAAAGCCCTTAATTCCGGCCACGGGTTTATCTGTATTACCCCTAATGAAAGTCTGCCCTTTTTCGTGGTACCTATTGAAAATGATAGAGGGACCCCCGACAATATTGTCTCTAATCGTTTTGTGTAACCGAGCTTCCCGATTGGGCAACAAAGAAAAACAAACGTCTTTAGGGAGGGTGTTGAAAAGATATTTTAAAGTAACCCCGGGGACTGAAATGGCGTCTTTAAACATATCTACCCCGAGGTCTTCATAAAATTCAACCTGTTTTTCCAGAGCCTCTAAAAACGGAACGACATCTTTATTATTATACCAAATTAGAAAATCTTTTAAAGTGGTCATACCCTCTTTTACCCAGACCTGTTGACAATACGTTTATATTTGTGTTTTTAAGGGAGGAAAAAAAAGCTGAATGAGGGGGCAAAGTGGTTTGCTCTAGGACATCAAGAGAGGAAATATATTCATAACAGAAGTACCCTTTTGTTTCAATTATATTATAGGCTGTCAGATATTTACTATAGCTAAACCCAGGGGCCAAATAGTTAACGATATCTAAAAACTTTAATCTAGAGGTAGAAATGCACATGAGATTATTGTTGCGTTTAACGAGAAATTTAAAGGGTGATTTTTGTGTGGCCGGATTCTTTTTTTCTGCCTCGTCCTCTGGCTCGCTATCATTACCATCATAAAAATTATCAGGTGTCCCCCCTTCATACTCTAACACAGCTTCATCTGGCGCTAAATGGTTTTGGTTGTTATCATCCCCTACCCCGTTTTGGACTGGTACGAAAGGTACAACAAAATGGGCGATTAAGTAGGGTTTAATTAAATTAATGTCATACTTCCCCGAATTAAAACCTAGCACGGGTAGTTGCCTTAAATATTCATCAAATCTTTTAAGGAGTGGGGAATCTTCATCATCGTCTCCTGACGATAATCCCTTTATTTTTTGACGCGCATCAGCGAACTGCTCTTTCAAGAGTTGAAAAGCTTCATCACTAATGTGATGAAGTTGGTTAACGACCTTACTAACTAATTCTTGACTGTCTCCTGTCGAAACGAAACAGAAGGGACCTTCATGACCGGGGACATTTGAAGCTATCGAACACGACAACGGCACATGGTTCGCTAAAATCTTTGTTGCACTACCGCCAGGGGGAAGATTGGTTTTTTGAAAGTAACACTCGAAGTCATAAGTTGCTCTATAAGGGTACACAAAAGTTGGATCTTCTTCTATCCCCGCTGATCTGAGGATATCCCAAATGGTACGCGTTGTAGTATAGACACCCCCCTTATATTTATCTATGGATTTACCCCCAGTACACGTCTGCTCATGTCTATCCAAACGGTTAAAGCCCCGCCATAACTTACCACATTTAGAACATGAGAAGACGTGTGCTGCCTTATCTATATTATTAATGTACATGAAATGGTTTTTGAAAAATAATAGATTAAGCTTTTCCCTAAACAAATTTCCTCCTCTTAACTTTGGGGTGATAATATTGTCCTCGTTATATTCAAAAATATCTATGTTAATACTAAAACACTTCTCTAAGGCGGGAATCTCTTTTAACGTAACCCCAGGGAATGAAATCAAGGTGCTAAGACCTTGATAAACATACCATTGTTTCAGTAATTTTTGTGTTTGTTTTCTAAGATCGGTAACTGGACTACCTCTGGCTACAGCTAAACACCTAAAAAAACAAAAATTATCCTCATAAGGTTTTGCATTTGAGTCGTGTTGTAAAATATTAATGGCTTGATTGGTTCTAATGTGTTGTGGTATGTCTGTAAGATAACAACCTATTGGATAATCTTGCAAATGATATAAATAAAAACTAGTGGCTGGTACTGCTTCTACAACATATTTTGTGTCTGGTCTCTGAAGTTGGCTATGATCTAAAACATCTTGTTCGCTTAAAAGGGAAAGAAATTCATTAAAATCATCTCTGTTATTAATTAATTTTGGTCGCTCCAAGACACACGCGTTGTTGTGTGAGGCATGAAAAAATCTAAGTTCATTTGTTTCCCTGTGTTTGAGAATGGAATGGTAGCTGAAATTAATTTTAAACCGTTTTGTTTGTGCGTTAAAAATACTGTCGACTAACTTTGTTTCCCAGTCAATGGGATGTGTGGTATTTGGACTGTGAAAGTATGTAAATGTGGATAAATTTGGGTGTAATGTATGATGAGTTTTGATGGCATTCCAATTGTCCAGATATTTCTGTCTAATGTCTTCTGGTAAACTGTCTAAGTCGTCCTTTTCGTCATGTTCTTTATGTCGTTTAGTCTTGTCGTTGAGTTGTGTCTCAGTGGGTCTCTTGCGACTAGACCCGGCCGCCTCCGTCTCAACAGGTCGCGCATCTATATCCATTTGGTGTGGTCCCGCCGCTCCATCGTTTGTACCACCCGCCCCGTGAACTTTTTCAAGGTGTTTTTGAAGCAACTTGGCCGAGGTGTAAGACACGGGGCAGAGGTGGCACACCTGTGTTGTTGTTGTTGTGGTAGGGTTGTGGGCCTTGATAATATGCTTTTTTAAATTGTCTTCTCTAGCATACATCTTGCCACAAATAGTGCATTTGTGACTTTGTTTTCCATGGACCGAGTTTGTATGGCGAACAAGATGGGCTTTGTTTGAAAATAGACGTTGGCAAATCATACAGGGAAACCGTGGGCGGGCAGTTTGCTCCATCTATAAGAAAAGGAGAATCCATAATTAGATCTTTACAGAACTTAAACTTTGGTCTTTACAAGGGGTTATTAGGATATAATTACAAAACATGAGAACCCTTGGTGTTTAAATGGAATACGTACCCCTTGTCAATTAATAACAGAACCGCTGGGTGTGAGAGAGAGGTCCGTCGGTTGGCCAAACACGAGAGGGTCGGGAAATACACAGCTGACCAATCACGAGTGAGAGCCCCGCCACGTCTGCACACAAACCACAATAACACAGCTGCCCCAACTGGACTGTTATTAGACTCGGATCAGTTGTGTTATACAGGCACGTTCTGTATGGAATGTAAATTAAAGGTTTAAAAAATACTCGACTCTTTTTTACATGATTTTAAGAACAGTACCTGGCTTGTAACTTTAAAAAAAAAAAAAAAAAGAGTGTTCAATGGCTTGTAACTTTAAATAATTTAAAAAAATAGAGTGTTCAATACAAAANTTTTTGTAAAAGCGGGATGGCAGAGCAGAATGAATGAAAACACTAGAAGTTTGGGCTGGTTTATATACAACTTACAGCGAGCCACGCAATCGCAGGCAATGACCGGGTAATGACCCTTTGGGCGAGTCTATTATCAACACCTAACAAGGGGTGCAACTCAGTTGGAGTTTACCAACAGACCGAGACAAATCATACTACCAACAACCTTCCACCCCTAAAAAAGTGGGTTATTCCAACGTCCAAACGTTAGTCAAAGTACCAGGTGCGCTGTCTTACCCCACCACACTCATTAAAAACGCTATGGGAAAATATAATACCCATCCTGATAAGTTTCTCACGCGAACACGTGTCAAAAGTACCCACCCCCACGGGTCTCCCCCATTTAATTTTCCTTTGTAGTCCACCCTTGAGACAAGTTTGGACTCGTCTCAGAAAGAAATATTTAATAAAAAATGTGCATAATGACATACCTACGCACCCATCCGCCAAGGGGAATAACCTAACCAACGGCTCATACAAAGACAGAGGTCCATGGCTTACTAGACAGGTCATCACAACACATCAATAGTCACCCACATCAACGGTCCATTCGTTCCCCACCTGTGGTCTCAAGGCTGTAGCCTTGTAACAGCTGTGGAATGTGCGCGGTATTGGACACGCTACGCCGGACCTGGTCATTGTAAGGCTCACCGCGCGGCCATTGTCCACTTCGCGGCGTCGGGTATTGTAATCGAGGGGGTGGTATGGGCTGTGTGTGTGTGTAGTGTGGTCGAATGGCCTGTCCGTTGCAAGGCAGACGGGTGAAAAGAAAAAAGCAGAAATGGCGCCCGATGTGACCATTATCAAAACACACACAGACTCCTGCTATAGTATAACCAGAGAGTCAAATACCTGAGACGACTTGGATTCAAAACCTGAACTTTGGTTCTGCGGGTTCGATGCAAAGTTAAAAACATTATGGTAAAGAGGTGTTATGAGACTCGTGTAAGACATAGTAATGTTTGAAAGATGTTGGACATAATAATGTATGAATGTGAACTTGCCTGTGGTAGCATGAAAGATGTTGAAAGAGTTGAGATGATCAGAAAAAAGATGGAGGTAGGACGAGCTGTTAGATGAGACGAAAACAGATGTATGTGGTCAGAGAAGACAAAACACTAATGTGGTATATGATATGGTAGATGCCCCTCGTAAAGTTTTGATTGGTAATGTTGGATGGACCGAGGTTGAGTGGGTCGATGAAATGAAATTTGTGCCTGGTAACGAATAAAACACTCATGGTAACAATTAAAGCAATGCATGGTAACAATTAAAACACTGCGTGGTAAAGATTAAAAGTTGCCTTTGAGAACTTTAAAAATTGCATGGTCAAAATTAAAACACTGCATGGTAACAATTAAAAGTCGCGTGGTAACTATTAAAACACTGCATGATAACTATTAAAAAACTGCATGGTAACGATTAAAAGTTGCATTTGAGAACTTTAAAAGTTGCATGGTAACGATTAAAACACTGCATGGTAACACTTAAAAATTGCTTGGTAACTATTAAAACACTGCGTGGTAAAGATTAAAAGTTGCATTTGAGTATTAAAAATTGCATTTGAGAACTTTAAAAAACTGCATGGTCAAAATTAAAACACTGCATGGTAACAATTAAAAGGTGCATGATAACACTTAAAACACTGCGTGGTAACACTTAAAACATTGCGTGGTAAACATTAAAAGTTGCATGATAACACTTAAAACACTGCGTGGTAACAATTAAAACACTGCGTGGTAAAGATTAAAAGTTGCACTTGAGAACTTTAAAAACTGCATGGTAACAATTAAAACACTGTCTTTGAAAAAATCCAGATGTATCCGCCATTGGTAAGTTTGACAGAAAGTTAGTTGAAAGCCAAAACACAAACGGGGTGTTATGATGTGGTAGCTGAGCATGCTGTAAAGTTTGAAGGGAGGCACATTTGTTAGTTGTGACGGGGACAACGAACCTAGTAACGGGGTGTTATGATGTGGTAGATGGGTCTGTTGTAAAGTTTGCAAAGGGTGAAAAATTTTTAGATGTGGTGGGGACAAAAAATTTAAGCGTCGACGTGAGACGAACAAGCGTGTTAAGTTTTTTAATGTTATGGTAGTTGGCCCTCGTAAAGTTGGGTCGGGAAAGGGAGGGTACTTTGTTGATCGGTGGGTTGGAAAAAGATTAGAGTCGAGCTGAGGGGGGAGAGATGGTAAGGTACATCGGTACCAAGCATTTATCAAGTGGGGTGGGGCGGTATTAGACTCGCCCGAAGGGTCATTACCCTCCCTGTCATCTCGCAACACGTGAAAAAATCTTACGACTCCCTCTTTTGTCTTTGTTTTTAAATTTAATTAAAATAATTTTAAGCATGTACAACAGTACAACTCTAATTAATATAATTAATATAATTACACAGTACAAGTA
Source organism: Lymnaea stagnalis (assembly GCA_964033795.1). NCBI lineage: Eukaryota > Metazoa > Mollusca > Gastropoda > Lymnaeidae > Lymnaea > Lymnaea stagnalis. Next base: position 697,765 of record CAXITT010000127.1, on the reverse strand, counting down.
TAATTACACTCGGACAACAATACAACTATAATTACACGCGCACAAACAAAGGGAGGGTACTTTTATAAGACAGTAATTATCGGGTTATGCCCCCTTGGCGGAGAACCTCCGCCAAACCTCCGCCATTTTGCGACTTAATTCCTCCCTAGTCTACTACTTATATTTTATACGGTAAACTATATCTATACCTATATTGTATGTATGTTTGTATGTTTGTCCCTTATGCGCTCCTATAACCATTCAGCCGAATAAGATAAAACTTTTGTGACTTCATGTACACACGCCAGAAACTTTTTCCAAATTGTTACACACATTTTACAATAGTCGGTTTTGGGCCTGGGGCCCTAAATTCTCCCTTTGTTCTTTAATGAGCTAAGTATAATTTCCGTATGCATTCCTATAACAATCATCTGACAGCGATAAAACTTTGGTAAGTTGTTGAGTGCCCGCCCGCAAAGGTTTCTGAATTATGTTTTCCACTTTGAAATATTCCGGCATCCCTAAATATATTTTTCTTATATGAACTATAGAAATGTAATTTCAAATAGAGTTATTGCATTGGTGGATGGAATTGAATCAAATACAAGCGACATTTCATTTAGTGTGTGACATAATAAGTAGGTTTCTGAATTAATACAACCATTTTACAATTTTGCGTTTGGGGCAGAGGGCGTTTTTTTTTAAAATGTGAACTATATGAAAATAATTTCAAACAGAGCTACTGAATAGATGGATCTATCGATACAATTGGGTCAACTAAATTTGTAAGACCCATGTTTCTTACGTGCACAGAGGTATGTTGCCTGCTCACGTGCAGAGAAGTATGTTGCCTGCTCACGTGCACAGAGGTATGTTGCCTGCTCACGTGCACAGAGGTATGTTGCCTGCTCACGCTTCGAAAAACCTTCTTATTTATTTGTGTACGCACCAGACGGAAAAAAAAACAACAAAAACATATTTTCTATTTAAAAATTACTGTAAAAACGTAATTAAAACACAAACACTTGTTTTCTTTGAGAAACATTGCAACGCATGCCGGGTTCTCGTTAGTTTAGAAATAGTAGAATTTCTAGATTTTATTTTCTGGGGCTTATAATTTACTAATGGGGAAATATTTTTGAAATATATTTCCTAGACATTTATGAAGCAAATTATACTTATTGTCGTAAATTGTGTCTAAATGAATATTTATATCTTTCGATGATTTTACAATTTCAGTTATTATAGGCAACATTTATATTAACTCCGCTGTCAATAAGCTGATGGACCTTTTCTGTATGACCTTTTCCTTGTTGAAAAATTAATGGCGTCCAACCATTTTTATCTGCCCTATTGGAAGTCGTCACCAAAAACATCATTCATGCTCCATGTGGCCTACTCGACAACAATTCCCCGTGCACATCTGATGAGAAATGCACGAAAGGATACCCAAGACAGTTTCTACAGAGACTGTCACTGGCAATGACGGATAGCCACTTTATCATCGACAATAAACTGAAGATGGTGGGAAATCCAACTCTTTAAAAGTACGAAACAATGATATTAAAGTCGATAATCGTAAGGTTTTACCGTATTCTCCGTTACCCTCGAAAATGTACAAAGCACAGATCAATGTCGTGTATTGCAATTCCGAGAAATTGCTATGTACCTTTGCGAATATATTAATAAAGAAAGCGATATGGCAGTTTTTGAAATGGGAAATGTAACAATCCATCGATAACGTCTTCGAATATCAACGTGGAACTTACATCAATAGTAATAAATCAGTGTGGCGCATTTTATGATTTACAATCCATGAACGACATCCCACAGTTGTTCTTTTGGCAGTGCACCTTAAAGATGAACAGCGCGCCCGTAGCTCAAAAAAGAAAATGCACGTATAAGAGCATTGCCACCACTGCAAACAACGTTAACTGCATTTTGCTCAATTTTCGGAAATGTTATGCGTGCAAAGTCGTTACTCTACCCTCAACTGCAAACATGCTGCCCATTGAATGTATCAGCGAACAACTTTCAACCTGGCAAACAAGGTAGAGCAAATGAAGGACATTCCAATATATATTTGACCGATGCATTAGGTCGTCTGTACAATGCCAAAAATATGCAGAATGATTTTATTTACAATTACTGTTAATCAACGTACGCTGACCATGGTCTTAGTAACGATATACTTCCGAAAATAGAAAACAGTAAATGATCAAGTCCGTGCCACATACTGTTAAGCTTGCCAAGAATCGAATCTTCTGTAAAAAGGATTTGACAACGCGCTTCACGTCAACTCCAACATATTTTTGTTAAATAAAAAGATTACATAAGTAAAAAATCCTACATCGTTTGTGTCCAACAAATAAAAATCCAGTCACTGCATTAAAACCAAACGTTTATAATGAGGCATTGGTTTTAAATAAGGACATACGTTTGGCAATCGCTAACAAAGCAAAGGTAGAGTTGGGAATGACCGCTCCGAATCGATCTCAAAACAAGCTTTTCCATCGTGATTTGCAACGAGAAACACACTTTGATGTCGACGAATGAGTTTTTTTTTATCAAACGGATCTACCGAAAGTGACAACAATGTTTAGCGTACGAAAGAATTATTCATGCATTCACAATCTAAAGCGTCGGAGTATATTTGAAAGATGCGCTCGGAGGCGCAGGCAAAACTTTTCTCATTTCAGTTACTTTGGCAAATATACGATCACGACAAAACATTGCACTTGCGATCTGATCGCATCATCTGGAATCGCAGCAACTCTTTTGGATGGTAGAAAACAGCGCATTCAGCTCTGAAATTGCCATTGAATTTAAAAGCACTGAGACACCAATATGCAAAATCATTTACATATCTGAAAGGGGTGAAGTACTTATATCATGTCAACTTATTACATGAAACACATTTTATATGGTGTACAAAAGAGTATTGGGAGCGCTTCATCGTTCACTAAAAGATTTTAGAGAAAATGAACAACTCTTTAGCATATAACTTATTTCGTCCTTGTGCATTAAATGCATTAGGTTTATGGCAATACGTGCATAAAATGACTTTGAAAACCAATAGGCGAGTACAATTACAATATGATGCATACGCTGATCGTTTCACAACAACAATTGGAGATTGGAAAATGGCAATTAATGAATACTGACAATGTATCACATTGGCAACAAGCTTCTGTAAAATCACAGCAACCCCCGAGGAATTGATTCACAAAGATTATCAATTATTGCACATAATTAAAAAAAAATCATCAGTGGCTCAGTGCACGTGCTTTATTAGAAGCCCCCGCCCCAAAAAAAAGCCAACGATATCAATGCCGTTAACTTTAGCATTCAAAATGAACTTTCTGCCGAAGCGACATCATATAAGTCCATCGATACTGTAATGAATCAAGACGAAGTTTTCATTTATCCAACTTTTCAAACGGATTTCTTGAATTCACTTGATTTGCCACGCATGCCAACGCACGTTTTAACATTGAACATTGGCGGGCCTATTATTCGTCTCCGAAACATAAACCCACCATGACTTTGCTCCGGTAACTTGCCTACAGAGAAAAAAAAGACAAACAATATCATCGAAGCAACAAATTTTAAATGAAAATTTTGAAAGAGACGATGTACTTTTGCCATGCATAAAAATGATTCCCACAGATATGAAATTCGAATTTAAATGTTTGCAGATTTCGGTGTGACTCACATTTGCAATGGTCATGAACAAATCACAGGGGCTATCGCTACAAGAGTGTGGACTAAATTTGTAAAATCCATTCTTGTCACATGGACAGCTGTATGTGGCCGACTCACGCTTCGGAAATCCTTATCATTTATTCTTGTACGCATCAGACGGGAAAAAAAAAATACTTCTTTGATTCGGCATTAAATGCACAAGTGGAAAATAAGCACACACAAAAATACTCAAATTAGCACGTTCCCCCCAGATTCGCATAATCCGCTTAAATAAGCACATACCACACAAATGAGGACATATCACTCAAATAAGCACTTAACACTCACATTAGCACATACCGCCCAAAATGGCTAGTTAAACTGTAAAGAAAAAATGTATATATTGATATAACATATTTTGATAATTAAACTTCAATTGACCATACTATTTCTATATTCTCTATTCTACATTCCATTTCAAGGATCTCTATATATGAACAGAAAAAATATATATCATCCCTTTTGTGTGATCAACGAACGAAATAATAGGAAATCTTTAAATCGTAGTCTGATGTGTGTAAGAAACAATAAAAAATTGCTAAAAAATGAATAAGCTATGTTAAGTAGTACATCATAAAACCAATATGTAAATCAATAATGCATGTCCTGGTGTAAGAGTTGTTATATGTGTAGTCAGATAAATTGAAATTATACGCTTGATATTTGTGATTGGAACCTTGAATGTCAAATAAATTTGAACTGACTCCGAGCATCAAATAAATTTGAACTCACCCCGAGTATCAAATCATGTATGTAATAAAACAATCAAACATCAGTAAGGCTTTGGCTTATGTATGTAATAAAACAATCAAACATCAGTAAAGTTTTGGTCTATGTATGTAGTAAAGCAATCAAACATCTGTAACGCTTTGGCTTATGTATGTAATAAAGCAGTCAAACCACAGTAAATAATTTCAAACTTGCTCCGAGCATCAAAATTTCTCTTAAACATGCGTTCTATTTTTAAAATTTGACTAACGTCATGTCCCATGGACCCATAGTTAATGAACTCTAGCTAAGTAGCGTCCATGTTAAGCTATTATTTCTCATGTATCAATTTTTTTATTCAGTGCGTTTACTAGTCATATAATCTGGAAAATTGCGCTATAAAGTAAAAAAAATATCATCCTTTACCCATAAGATTACGGTAGTTGCATGTTGCTAGTCTACCATTAGAAGATTTAAGACAGATGAAAAAGGAGGCACTGTTTGATAAAAATATTGTTATAAATAACACTGGTGATTTAAAAAATGAAAATATTTGGATTAGTTTATTGGCTATACAATAAAACAAATATCTTTGAAAATAATAAACTAATCAAGTGTTGCAAGAAAGTAATGATCTGATTTTTTTTAAAAATAAGCAACAACAATCATTCTGTTCCGATTCATGTTTTAAATACTAACTTGTTGAAAAATAAAATAATATTTCAATGATTGTGCTAAACATATCCTGCTTATTAATAGATTATTAAACAATTGAACAATTTGATTACTGCAATAATCAATACGTTTATTTACTCGGTGCTTCTTGGATAACAGGCGCTTACATGGCGATGTCTGCATCAGAATCACAGGCTGTTGTTAGCAAGAAAAGAACTTTTTTTAAAATATTCAGTTAAAAAACATAATCTAATAAATTATTTAAATATGAATTAAGAAATGTTTACTGGAGGAACATAAAGCCTGACAAGCCTAGTTTAACTAAATGTTTCTATTTCTTAACATTAACCTGACAAGCCCCATTGTGTAACTACAGGTTTCCATCTCTTAACACTTACCTGACAAACCTAGTGTATAACCATTATGTTTATATTCCCTAACTCTAACCTGACAAACCTAATGTGTAACTACATGTTTCTATTCCTGAACGATAACCTGACAAACCTAGTGTCTCACTACATGTATCTTTTCTCTCAAGCTAAACTAACAAGCTTAGTGTGTAACTATATGTTTCTATTCCCTAACCTGAAAAACATAGTGCGTAACTACATGTATGTTTTCTTTGAAGCTAAACGAACAAGTCTAGTGTGTAAATACATGTATCTTTTCTTTGAAGCTAAACTAACAAGCCTAGAGTGTAACTACATGTTTCTATTCCCTAACCCTAACCTGACAAAGCTAGTGTGTAACTACATTTTTTTTCCTCTAACCCTAACTTGTGTAACTACATGTTTCTATTCCCTAACCCTAACCTGACAAGCCTAGTGTGTAACTACATGTTTCTATCCCCAACCCAAATCTGACAAAACTAGTGTAAAACTGCATGTTTTATAAACGGAAATTCTGACAAGCTAGTGGGAGGCTACAATTTCATAAAGCATTACAAGAGAGTTTTTTTTATATAAAATCATTTCCCAGAAAGGACTTAGGGAGGAGACATTGCTTCCTGATCGTCATATTGGGAACTTGTATTTCAGTCCCATTCATATCTTTAAATAACAAATTTTGAAAGTGCATTCTGAATATTTTTTTGTACTCGTATAGCAGCGAAGTAAAGGACCAGCCCGTAGTCTCGAACTGAAGCTACTAAAAATCCAAAGTTACCATTATGCTTGCGACTATACAAGCGAGAACGGTGCATTTATGGCAAAAAAACAAACAAACTACTTTTCTTAATGTCGCTATACAAAAAGTATGGCATGTCGATCGACCTAATTTTACTTCAGTGTAGCGTTGTGGCCCAAACCAATGCCCACCGTCATTTTTGTTATGATATAGAAGTCTGCAATTACATACGCAGCGCCATCCCTTTCTTGAATGAGATTACATTCTATTTCTTCTAAAGCAGCGGTTCTCAACCTGTGGGTCGCGACCCCTTTGAAGACACGCGAACCTTTTCCAGGGGTCGCCAAAGACCATCTAAAAACACATGTCCTTACAGCAATGAAGAAACAACAAAAATAATTTTGGGGCTGGGGGTCGCCAAGACACAAGAAACTGTATTAAATGGTTGCTACACTAGGAAAGTTGAGAACAACTGTTCCAAAGAATGCCATCAGGTGACACAATTTCTAGAATTTCTTTTCTGGGGGCTCTAAATTTCAACTCAGGAAAGATTTTTGAAATATATTTCCCAGACATAAAGAAAGGTTCTTGAACTTAGTATAATGAATTGTGTGTAAATTAATATTTCTATATTTTGACGCTTGTACTTTTACACTTGTTGAGCCATAAAGTACATATAGTTTTATATCTAGATATGTAAATTTGTATTGCTTTATAAATGTAATAGCATAATTGAATATTAATGTTATTATTTATTGTTCGTCCTTTGCTCTTCTGTTCAAATTCAAAACCAATAAAAGTCTGAAAGGAAACTTCTCTTCAATCAGAAAGGTAATGTGACTTCATCAGTGGGACCGTCTTTGGACGCAATCATTGCTGCCGTCAACGAAATCAATGTTTTTTTTCTTTTGCTCTACTGCAAGAAAGCTTTCTGGCCGTTTTTTATGTGCTCCAGATGATGAGCACGTTAATGATGTCAGTCCAAAATTAGTAGGAAATTTTATATCGGCTCCGCTGTCAATAAGCTTTTTGACTGCTTCTGTATGACCTATATCAGCTGCACACATTAATGGAGTCCATCCGTTGTTATTTGCCACATTTATATTGGCTCCACTGTCAATAAGCTTTTCAACCGTTCCTGTATGACCTTTATTAGCTGCAAACATTAATGGAGTCCATCCATCATGAAGAGAAGCATTGATATTGGCTCCACTGTCAATAAGCTTTTCAGCCATTTCTGTATGTCCTTTGTAGGCTGCAAACATTAATGGAGTCCATCCGTCAATTTCTGCCACATTTAAATTGACTCCACTGTCTATAAGCTTTTTCACCATTTCTGTATGACCCTTATCTGCTGCACTCATTAATGAAGTCCATCCGTTGTTATTTGCCATATTTATATTTGCTCCACTGTCAATAAGCTTTTCAACCGTTTCTGTATGACCTTTATTAGCTGCAAACATTAATGGAGTCCATCCGTCATGAAGTGAAACATTTAAATTGGCTCCGCTGTCAATAAGCTTTACAACTGTTTCTGTATGTTCTTTATCAGCTGCAAACATTAATGGAGTCCATCCGTCAAAAAGTGAAGCATTTAAATTGGCTCCGCTGTCAATAAGCTTTACAACTGTTTCTGTATGTCCTTTATTAGCAGCAAACATTAATGGAGTCCATCCATCATGAAGTGAAACATTTAAATTGGCTCCGCTGTCAATAAGCTTTACAACTGTTTCTGTATGTCCTTTATCAGCTGCAAACATTAATGGAGTCCATCCGTCATGAAGTGAAGCATTTAAATTGACTCCGCTGTCAATGAGCTTTACAACTGTTTCTGTATGTCCTTTATCAGCTGCAAACATTAATGGAGTCCATCCGTCATGAAGTGAAGCATTTAAATTGGCTCCGCTGTCAATGAGCTTTACAACTGTTTCTGTATGTCCTTTATCAGCTGCAAACATTAATGGAGTCCATCCGTCATGAAGTGAAGCATTTAAATTGGCTCCGCTGTCAATAACCTTTACAACTGTTTCTGTATGTCCTTTATCAGCTGCAAACATTAATGGAGTCCATCCATCATGAAGTGAAGCATTTAAATTGTCTCCGCTGTCAATGAGCTTTACAACTGTTTCTGTATGTCCTTTATCAGCTGCAAACATTAATGGAGTCCATCCGTCATGAATTGAAGCATTTAAATTGGCTCCACTGTCAATAAGCTTTTGAACCGTTTCTGTGTGACCTTTTCTAGCTGCAAACATTAATGGAGTCCATCCGTCATTATCTTTCACATTTATATTGGCACTGCTGTCAATAAGCTTTTCGACCGTGTCTGTGTGACCTTCATCTGCTGCACACATTAACGGTGTCCATCCATTATTTTTCTTTTCATTGACAATCGCACCACATTCTAAGAGCAGTTCTACCGTATGTTTATATCCACCTCTCGCTGCCAGTATTAGAGCAGTCGATCCATCTTTTCTTTTTTCATTTACGTCACATCCACATTTAATAAGAAGTTTTACAGTATCAATGTGTCCCCATGTCGATGCCAACGTGAGAGCCGTGTTGTCATTGTTACTTTTTATATTGACATTTGATCCATTTTCTGTTAGCAATTCAACAACACGCTTATGTCCCGTCATAGACCCCAAGAATAAAGGACTTTCCCCGACATTTTTTTTAATATTGATATTTGCACCATGTTTTATCAATAGATCCATCACACCTTTGTGTCCATTTTCTGATGCGCACATGAGAGCAGTTCCACCATCATTATTTTTCTCATTTATATTAGCGCCTATTTCCAACAGAAACCATGCCACTTCACAATGACCTTTATTTGATGCATACATCAAGGCAGTCCAGCCCAGATCATTTTTCTCATCAACATTCCCTAAATTTTGACTAAGCAAATCCACGGTTTTTACGAACCCTGCATCAGATGCCATCATTAGAGGTGACCAACCATCCAGGGTTTTCTTATTCACATCTCCCCCATGTCTGATCAGTAACTGAACCGTCTGATCATGACCTCCTTCTGAAGCACACATCAGAGCAGTGTAAGCTTTGTTATTCTCATCATTGACGTTGGCTCCGTGTTCAATCAAGTAAGCGACTATTTCTGTAAAGCCTTTATCAGATGAAGACATCAAAGCTGTCCAGCCAGTAGAAGTCTTCTGATTAACATTTGCTCCTCTCTCTGTCAAGAGTGAGACAGTTTGCAAATTTCCTATAGCTGACGCAATCATCAGCGGGGTCAAATTAATATCGTTCTTCTGGTTAAAATCCAGTTGATTATCAAGTAGGTATTCGACCGTTTTTATGTGACCTAATTCTAACGCCCAAATCAAGATTGAAAATTTAACTTTGTCATTACCATTCAATATATTTTCATTTAATGTTTCGAAGTTTTCTGAACAACATAGAGAAGATGCAGTCAAAAAAGCTCTTTCACCCTCTTTGTCTTTGTCAAAAAGGTTTGATTCACTACTAATTAACAAAGTTGCAGATTTAAAATGTTCGTTCCGTTTTGCGATTAGAAGAGCGGTGCGTCCAAGATTATCTCTAATAGAAATATCGGCTCAAAAACTAAGCATTATTCCAAGATTCTCCGTATGGCCATTCTGTGCCGAAAACATGAGTGCTGTCCAGTTGTCTCTATCTGTGGCATTTATATTGGCTCCATGGTTGATTAGTAAACTAATAGCTTTTGTATGTCCAGTTTGCGAAGCTAGCATTAGTGCAGTGCAACCTGACTTGTCTTGTTCATTAACATTTGCACCTTTCTCCATTAACAATTCAACAATGTCATAATGTCCGGCCTGAGATGCAAACATCACAGCAGTGCAACCTGAATTGTCTTTGTCGTTAACATTTGCACCTTTCTCAATTAACAGTAAAACCCGTACACTAAGGTCACCCTGAGATGCAAGTCTCAACTCTGTACAATCTGTCATGTTTTGTAGATTAACATTTGCATCTTTCTCAATGTTTACGACATCATGTTTGTAATTCTGCGATGCAACCATCAGTGCAGTGAGGCCATTGTTATCACATTCATTAACGTCAGCTCCATGTTCAATAAGTAACATGACAATATCTGTGTGACCATTGAGTACAGATATCATTAGAGAGCTCCATCCTTCATTTTCTTTGCGATTAATGTTACAGCCACTGTTTACTAACAAAGACGCAATATCTCTGTGACCATTTTGAGATGCGAACATCAAAGCTGTCCAACCATCATTGTCTGTTTCATTGACAATGACACCCTTTTTAATCAGTAAAGACACAATTCGTGTTTTATTTTCCCTGGATGCAAATAACAAAGCAGTCATCCCATCTTTGTCCTTTATATGGATATCAGCACCAAATTTAAGTAGTATGTAGACTGTGTCGATATGCCCTTCTCGTGATGCCACCATCAAGGCTGTCCGACCATATGAGTCTTGAGAGTTGACATGAACTTTCTTATTTATGATTATGTCTATGAAATTTTTAGTACTCATTGCTGCTGCTTTAATTAGATCGTTAATTTCAACATTATGTTTTTTATGACCACTGTCATTTTCTTTCTGGAGCTTATGAGCCTCTTCAATGAAGTCATTTTGTAAATCAATTATCGGAGTCTTTGTGTTATTTCTGCTAATCAAAAAATCTTTTTCAGAAAAATATGCGTTAGGACGAATTTGTATTTTTTTCAATGCAAACATTAAAGGAGATCTGCCATCTTTGTCTTTTGTGTTAACATTACTTCCCCTTTCTATCAGCAGATTGACGCATTCATTTTGTTCATTGTCTGCTGCTATCATCAGTGCAGTCCGTCCATTACTATTTGTTTTCGTAATGTCAGCTGCTTTGTCAATAATTAATGTAATTATCTCAGTATGTCCATTCTGTGCTGAAAACATAAGTGCTGTCCAGTTGTCATTATCAGTGGCATTTACATCAGCTCCATAATCGAGAAGTACACGAACAGTTTGTGTATGGCCATTTTGTGATGCTAGCATTAGAGCAGAACAACCCAACTTGTCTTTTTCATTAACATTTGCATCTTTCTCAATTAACAATGCAACAATGTCACAATGTCCTTTCTGGGATGCAATCATCAGAGCAGTGCAATTATTCTTAATCTTGGTACAAGGGCCAACATTATTCTCAATTAATATTTCAGAAATATCCTTATGTCCGTAATGTATAGCAATTGATAAAGCTGTCCACTCCTCTAAATTTGTCTCATCCACATGAGCACCTTTTGAAAGGAGTCTCCTGACAATATCTATTAGTCCACACTGTGATACAATCATTAGAGGAGTCCAGCTGTTTTGATCTTTCTGGTTAACATTGGCTCCGTAATCAAGAAATAATTTCAGCATCTCTAACATTTCTATATTCGATGATTTATTCAAAGCTTCACGATCAAATCCTTCGTTGTACACTCCTGTGCTGTGTGAATCATTGCCTATTAAATCTTTCTGTATTTTGTGTAATACAAAACTAAGAGCAGTAAGACCTTGCTTATCTTCCTGATTGACATTTGCTCCGCCTTCTAATAAGATTTTAACGATATCATGTCTGTCAATCTGTGATGCAATCATCAGTGCAGTCAGGCCATCGTTTTCACATTCATTAACGTCAGCTCCATTTTCAATAAGTAACTTGACAATATCTGTGTGACCATTCAGTACAGATATCATTACAGAGCTCCATCCTTCATTTTCTTTTTGATTAATGTTACAGCCACTGTTTATTAAAAAAGTCGCTATGTCTGTGTGACCATCTTGAGATGCGTACATCAAAGCTGTCCAACCATCATCGTCTGTGACATTTACACATGCCCCACTTTCTATAAGTATTTGCAAGTTATCATCGTCTTGGCTATTATATTCTTCTGATATTATAGAAGTTGTTATTTCTGTAGGTGTTTCTTGAGTTGCTGCCCTAGTTTCTAAAAGCCAAATAACATTATCCTTTTGATTATTTACTGTAAAGTACATCAAGGGAGTTAAGCGATTTATAAACCTGTGGTTGACACGAGCTCCATGTTGAAATAAGAGTTGTGCAGTTTCTGTCTTGTTGTATTCCAAGGCCATTGTCAGAGCTGTCCAGCCATCTTTGTCAGTCTCATTTACATCTGTGCCTTTTTCAAGAAGCAATCCGCAAAGTGTTTGTTGTCCAGTAGTTGACGCATACATCAACGATGACCGTCCATAGCTGTCTATGTCATTAACATTAGCTCCATTTTCTAGTAGCACAATAGAAACACCCAAATGTCCATTGTATGACGCGTACATCAATGGTGTTCTGCCAAAATGGTCTTTTTCATGTATATTTACTCCCTTTTCTAAAAGCAAAATGGCTACATTCGGATGACCGTTATAAGCTGCATAAAACAGAGACGTTCTGCCAATAAAATCCTTTTCCTGAATAGTAGCTCCCTTTTCTATTAGGTCAATAACTAAATCTGAATTACCATTAAAGGCAGCATACATAAGCGATGTTTGACCATTGCTGTCCTTTTCATTGACAACAAGATTTTCACTCTCTTCAAATAACAATATCTCTGTGTCGTGTCTTGGGTTGGTGATACGATCTATATCGTTATTCTTAACTCGTCCAGCAACTTCCTCACCCATTTCCATGTCCATTGGAAAAAAAGGTTGAACATGTCTATCCTCCATTTGTAAATATTCCTATTGTGATTGTGGAGAAATCTGCCGTGATATCAGGACTGGGGCAAGTATTTTAAAAAAGTAATGTTTTCTTCGTAAACATAGTATTCTATATTTGAGCTGTGTCAATGAACTCAAGTATTTCTATCTTGATCCTGAAAGTTATAAAAGAAAATATTTAAATAGTTGTTTTTGCCTGTTTTCGTGTTTAGCATTTAAATAGCGGTGGTGAAATGTGAAATGCATTAAATATCTAAAATGGTATTTAAAAAGAAACTAAATTTAATTTTAATTTTATTCACGAGAGATGAATATAGCTGAAGTAGGGAGATACCTTTTAAGTTGGAAACATAAATATCAAGATAAAATCAACGTTTGCGTGATAAAAACAAAGAAGTAGTGATCTCTCACCTCACGCACATGAAACAATATACTACGTTTAGTATACTACAAGGAGTGTAAACTTGATGCTGTTAACGTAGTTCGATACCAAACATTAAATTTACATTGCACTCTTTTAAAGTGCTGACGATAATTCACTTACTGGACCGTACATAACAAAGTTACGGGCAGAATTTTGAGGAATCGTAAAAAAAAAAAACAACATCAAAAGAACAAAACAAAACAATTTCAATTTGGTTTGTGCATTAGGGACTCTGTAAGATATTTTATTTGAGAACCACAGATCTAGCAGAACGCTTCAAGAGAAAGATCTAGATTTTGAAAATTCCTTTGATAAAATAAATGACAAAAAAATTAAACATTGCTCATGAAGCACAGAACAGATAAAGGATTTCCTAAAGAAATTATGACTAAACCATTGGCATCAGTACTTAGTGCTGAATGGAATTTTTCACCAGGAAATTCAGCTAAGATCTCGAATTAAATGGAACGAATTAGACTTTTAAATTCCCTATAATAGAATTCTTGACCCAGAAAATAACTTTAGAATTAATTTTTTAAATTTGATTTTGAAGACAGCAATTCATTCCTAACATATTTGTAACCGATTGGGATTTTTCCATTACATAAAAAATTAAGAAATTTGATATAAAGAATGCATGGATCCATTACGGCCCTAAGATCTGAAAACGAAAGTTTAACAGCCATTAACGCAATATAACTATATGTATAGCTATTTTATTTATAAAAAAAAACAATATCAGAAAAATCCATTTCCCCTTGTTTATTTGACTATCTCTATATCAATGTTTGTAGGTTGGTATTTTCAACAAAAGTGTATGTGGCAATGCAAATTATGCTAACATTCCCATTAACTGTTACGACACCTTAAGTAACTTTTCGAAGCACAAACTCACCAAAAAAATAGTGTAGTACTTTCATGTCTTAAGATAGTTTTTTTGGCGTTTAACAAAAGTCGCAATTTAAAAAAAAAAAAACATTGCTGGAGTGACGGATATGTCTGAAATAATTCAGCAGCTTGCTTCTGTGTAAACGAGAAAAGCGAAAGTTTCTTAGAATGAACTGTTTATTATAAGGTACTGTCAAAACTTGGACAGCATTCCATAACAGGATCTTTTGTTTCAAGTGGAAACCTTTTGAAAAAAAAGTCTCTGCAGGAGCCAGAAAACATTATTTTATTTCAAACCAACTCTTATATTAAAATAAATAAATAGTAAGACATTGTATACGCTTTTACAGACTTTCCATTTACAAAAAAATTGAGTGCCATTTTCATCATTCGGATTTATACCAAATAATAAATAGTAAATTTAGTTATCTGCAAACTAAAAATTAGTTTAGTAGACTAACTAAACAACATTTATGATTCAGGAGCGGGACTTTTTTGTACTTGCCTACAGCACAAAACTTTCTGATGTTTAGACACAGTTGATTATCTGTAGATGTTGAGTAAAATTTATATTTTGTTGCTGGGAGTTTTGCTTACGCATATTAGTATTAGACCCGATGTCTTATCCTTTGTTACTTTAATATTAGATGTATTTTTCCCTATCGTTACTATTTTTATTAGTAGACTTTGGTGTCTTATCAATGTAACAAAATTAAGCTGACCTTTAAATATATACTCATAATAACCTTCTTAGGGACCCCCCCTTCCCCCCCCCAACCCCTTTGAACGACTTATTCCTCGTTGATTGCCGTCACCCACGTGGATCGTTCACTCAACTGTAGGATATTTTGACTAGCGGACTGAACTGCTCAGTAGGACCCCCTCCCCCTTCCCCCCCCCACCCCCTTTGAACGGCTTATTCCCCGTTGATTGCCGTCCCCCCCGGGGATCGTTCACTCAACTTTAGGATATTTTGACTAGCGGACTGAACTGCTCAGTAGGACCCCCCCCCCCAACCCGATCTCGCCACGGGTGAGTTGTTGTTTAAATTGAATTACGCGTCTAGTGATTGAGTTTATCAGACTCAGACATCAGACTTAGACATCACATGATAGTGATTTAGCCAATGACCGATAAGAGTAAACTCACTATATATATACCGTTGTGAAAGTTAGAAGCTTCCATTTAAGATCGCCACATAAGGTAACACAGTCAGCTTATTGGTGCACCTTGAAGCTGGCACTTCTAACACCTAGTAAGATGGATGAAAATTACTATTTCATTCCTTTTATTTAAGTGCATTGTATTACCGTGTACATAGTTTTGTTAAACATTAATTCTACGATAATTCTGATTAGAATGAATTTTAGTTAATTCATTTGTACTTTATATTTTCTCAATGTTCGATCCGCTCCTCCAACAAAGGACTGAAGAGTCCACTTCCACATTGAATGGATCTCTATATTGTACTGCTGTAACATCTACTTTCGTTGAGTCCTGAGAAGCCACGAAGGAAAGGACCCGAACATCCACATCCACATGGAAGTGATCTCACTATTGTATGATCTATCCAGATCATCAGAGCTACTCCACAAAGTACCGCTCTGACACCCACTTCCGTGAACGCCCTGTGGAGGGCTGAGCCCCGTAAGGCCAGAAAGTAAAGAATTGGAGAATCCACTTCCAACATTGAAGTGATCTCATTGTGTCGTATTGCTGTGTTCCCCTTTCGTAAACATGCACCCTGACAAGCCAAGCTGTGCAGAGCCACCGAGGAGAGGACCGGAGAATTCACCCCCACAATGAATAAATCGCACTACTGATGATTAGGCCAGGTCATCAGAACAATAGATTGATAAAATAATTCTGAAAGGTCTGATCGCATACGATTGTAATACATAGAATTACGACTAGTATGATGAGTGTTAGGCTATACTGGAAGCCAACATACATCAAAAAGTAGAACCTAGATTAAATTATATGTGTTTCATATCCTTGTCTGATATCATATATTGTAATGAAACACTTGTACATAAATAATTTCATTTCATTTACTGAATTGTATAATGAAGTCTTTTATAGTTAGGCATAAATCATTACGGTAATTATGTTCCTTACTGCGTGAAATTGATATAAAATAATAACCCCAGACAGGAGCAGTTGTGACATACATACGAGAGTGTTCCCTACGCCCCTATAATCAAAGTCATTTCACTACAATCTATCGCTACTTACTTTGGTATTAGATGTAGTGTTTTCTCTATCGTTAACAATTGTTAACCATACTACGTTAGACACATTTTATTTTCTTATCTAAAGTGCCCATTTCTTGTGTACCTACACTTTACCAGAGTCAAAGATCCGATAAACATTTCTTCCTGCAAACGACATCTAACACATACTTCCGTAATCGTGTATTCAAATATTTGGTGATTTATTCCAAATTTACTTTTTGAACTTTCTTTTAAAATTTAAAATAGAGTTATTGTTTTTCAAATTTCTTTCAATTTGAATAACTCTTGTTCTACTTTTATATTTTAAGGGCCCAAGATCAAAGTATTGATAATTTCTTGCTCCTATATCATTATTCACATTTTCAAATTTGAAACAGAGTTGTTAGTTTTCACCTTTCTTTTAAACATACAGCTCCTTCCTAATGTACTCGGCTGTTTTAGTCGAGCTTCTTTGAATGAACCGTTGGATTCTCTTCTGATGTTGGCGGACGCTGTTTGCACCCGCTACCTTGACTGTGCCTCCGTCAGTAGCCAAGTAAGTCACGTCCTTGATGTGATAATGGTGATGGTGAATGTTGATTTCATGATTTGAACAGGCTTGGCTGGATAGATCAAATGATTATAATACAAATGGTGCTAGAATACATTTTTAATAAAGAAAATTTTAGTTGAATATGGCCCCCCCTAAAAATTTCTAAAACCATGACAAGCATTAACTAATATTTTGTTTTAATAATTCATTCTTAAAATTATTTACATGATATAATTATAGTTGATAGCTTAGTTAGTAAGTCAGCGTATATCAGGCGGGGGCACACATAGGGTAAAAAATAAGAACAACCACCTTATTTGGATTACAGAAGTAGACTTTGTGTGGCAATTTAATAAGCGACGGTGTTACGTACCGCTATATTGTGCTGAAAATTTAATCTCTTACTTTTCCCTATGGCTCGTGGCAAAAGACGATACCATTCATTAATTACAGTAATAAAGAAAGATACCCAAACTAGAGCAGATTACAAATAACAATTAATTAATTTAATTTTACAATAGAAAAATCAGAGAGAACAAAAATTAAGGCCATTGACTTACAGTACAGCAATGAACTTGTACCGAAGCAATGTTGAAAAATGTGCACACACACTCATAGTAAATATAATGTACAATTCTACGATAAATGCAGTGTGGTAATCATATAACTCTTGCCCCCCTCTTTGTCTCGCAGTCTCTTTCTACCTCACACAGTCCCTATGTCGATCGGCTTATTTTCATTGAGACTTTTCCAGAGAAGGGTTACTCTTTGTATCTGTGCCTAGACCCATCTCGTAAGTGGTAAAGAATTCAAATTCTTAAGACTATAGACTGTGTTTACTTGTAATTAAAATAAAGGGACACACTTTCTATTTGAACCACACCAATCGTCGCCGAAGTTCGAGTCACCCAGAGGTCATGCACGGGTTTCAAGATGTAAACAAAACGCCTAACGTAACACACGGTAAAAGTAATTGCCATATATATGTATAAGCTAATGTAAAAGTCATTGTCTTAAAGGCTCATGACATAAATTCCGAAAATTATAAATATTTCTAAGGACCTTTCATTTTTCCATTAATAGTTTGACCTAATCTTGTCTTTGAATATTTAAAAGTAATTGATACTTACTTTATTGATTTTAGACACATAATTTAAATTATGTTTATGACATTTTATATTATATATAATCCAATAATTTTAATTCATTTAACATTATGCCACAATTTTTGGAGAAAGGAAGTGAGAAAGGTACTTTTCCACAACTAAGAAATACTTAATTTTGATAAGAGCGAAAGCCCTTACCCAATAGTCAACTTTCCGATCTCCCACCAGAAATCAGTCCACTTTCAACCCCACACCTCTGCCCACTTCTCCACCCACACAGTATCTGAAAAAAAAAACAAAACAACAAAATTAAACTAAGTCAGTAGAGCATATTTACCGAAACAAATATCTTAATCATTTAATGCTTATTTGTGTTCAATAAAAATTTGTCGTGAGGAACTATTGTACAAACATAAATTCCTTCTAAATCATTATTGTTTTCTTTTTATCAAAGAGGTATATAGTTTATATTTTAAAAAAAAATCATCTACGAATTCTCTTTTAATTTGCTGTTAGAAATGGTTCAGTGTGTGGATGGAGAAGTGGATAGAGGTGTAGGGATGGAAAGTGGACAGAGGTGTGTGAATGGAGAAGTCGACAGAGGTGTGGATCGGAAAGAGGACAGAGGTGTGTGGATGTAGAAGTGGACAGTGGTGTGTGGATGGAGAAGTAGAAGTAGATAGAGGTGATCATTTATCATTATTTTAGTAAGCAGAACATCACACCTCCTGCTATATATCCAGGTGCAGATAGAGTGTAGAGATTGCCTAAGTGTAGAACACAAGAGACATAGACTGCGATGAGGCTTAAGTGGACTAGAGACTCAAACCATAAACACAAGTTCACAATAAATGTCAAGATTATTCATGGGACGAAATACAAAGTCAGTCTTTTAGGCGTTCATCCCTAAAGAAAAATTCCATAAAATTTAACTTACGTTGACATACTGTATATCCGATCTTTGCAATAAAAGGAAGGGACCAACCCTATATAAATTACGCAATGAGCATGGAACGGGTTTTTGATTTAGGAGGTTTTGCATATATTTCTTTTGCGAGTGTCAATGAGCTAATTTTTTTAATTCTTCATGGATCCTTTAAAATTAACTAAAATTTACATAATATAGTCGACTGTTATGTAAATATTTTTTGACCAAAAAAAAACCAATAACTTTATTTTTAAAATTTAAAATCCTGAATTTTGAATTTTCGAGATCAACTACAAGATGTTATCAGACATATCCAATATTCGCTTCGTAACAGATTCGTTTGACCGGGAAAAGTGCTTGAACTTTTCAAATTCAGAACCTCCCAGCATATTTCATATGAAATGTTTGAAGCAAGGTAATACAAACTGTTCTCCGATTGTTTGGTGTTTCTTGGCGGCAGCTACTTTCATTGAAACATGACTGGAGGCCTCTAGGCCAGCCGTAATGTTCTGCAAAAACTTGTGTGTGTCATTAAGCCCGGATGTGTGCAGTCGTTTGGTGTGGAGATTAAAGAAATCAACATCCTTTTTTTGTATTGAGACGCGATGCTTAGTTTCCAAGTGTCTCTTTATCTTTGCTGGGCAGTAGAGAAGTGGATACCAACACATTAGAAGACAAAACACACTATGTTTTCACTTCCCTATTAGAGATCTTCAGTAAAATACAATTTCAAATATGAAGCTCATAACTCATTAACTTTTTAGAGGCATTGTAATGTGATAAAAACTGTAACCGAGCAGTGTTTGCTCTGTAAAGGTGAAATTTTTCAAATGGGTGTCACCCCCTGAGATGGTGTCACCCGGTTACGTCCGCACCACAGCACCCCCCCCCACTAGTTGCGCCACGTCCACGCTTGTAGCGGAAATAATAAAAATTGGCATGCAACGCTTTGCGGAACATTTAGAACAGTGGTTCTCAACCTTCCTACTGCCGCGCCCCTTTAATGCAGTTCCTCATGTTGTGGCGACCCCCAGCCACAAAATTTTTTTCGTAGCTACTTCATAACTGTAGAGTATATGTGTTATCAGATGGTTTTAGGCGACCCCTGGCAAAAGGTCGTGCAACCCCCAAAGGGGTCGCGACCCACAGGTTGAGAATCGCTAATTTAGAAGATATATCAATTGAAAGAGGAGGGAAGAGGGTATTTCAACAAAACCCAATAGGAAAACTACTTAATGGTAGTCCTAGGCTCAGATGGATGGATGGTGTGGAAAAAGATGTTTCAGCAGGTGTGAATCCAAGCATGGAAAAGAAAAGCATTAGTTAGGTCTAGGTAAAAAGAAATTGATAAGGCAGGCGGAAGCCCTACAATAGGCTGTAGCGCAACAGGGATAGAAAATGGGGAGAAACCCACTATTTCTGCCGCCACATCTAGCCCCACTGTCATACTCGTATAGGGTCCTCTACCCCCACACCCCCCCTCCTCAAGCATAATGGAAAATCAAAACAGGTCGCCATGCTACCGTACAAAATATGAAAAATTAAATTCTCCTGAAATTTCAGGCCTGAACATTCGCAATTGTAGGACTCAGCACACAACACTATGTGAAATATATTGGTAGTGGGATATCTGACCAACGATAAACGTGATAAACATTTTTAAAAAATCCTGCTGTAAACTCACGTCACGCCCTTTAGAAACTTAGATACATTTACTATGCCCTGAAACAGTGGCTAAGCTAGGGATAGTGACACCCATGGCGGGCCAAGGTTTAAGCGGATTTTGCCGCCCTACATAGAAAGAAAAGAAAGAAAAGTGCAATCCTTGGTGGACCTCCAACCCCAATTCCAATGCCTCTGTACCAGAGGCTACCAAGCGATCAAATAAACTTTATTTGCCAACCTTTGCGAACGCCGAAATTAATGAAACACTGGTTTTTATTATTATTATAATCATTATTATTTTAAGTGGTCTTAAATAGCGCGGGGTTCCATGACAAAACGACAAATGAAAAAACGACAAGGTGACAAATCGACAAGGTGACAAAATGACAAGGTGGCAAAACGACATTTTGTCATTTTGTCACCTTGTCGTTTTGTCACCTTGTCATGTGTCACCTTGTTGTTTTGTCACCTTCTCATTTTGTCACGTTGTCGTTTTGTCTTTTATCGTTTTGTCTGGTTGCCATAGCGTGATATTTCAGCCTAGGGCTGGGCTCACCGCGCTTTACATAAAAATATTAGCAAAAGAGACATAATCGTGACATTAAAATAAAATATATTTATGCAAAAAAAAAGAACAGCTTTATAACAACAAAACATAAACAAATGTATATTCACCCCACCCACACCAGAAATATTATATGGCAAACCATGGACAACAGCCAGCAGCATCATTTATCGGTCAGAGGGGGGAATCAGTAAGGGTAGTAGAGTTTAAAGAGATGTGTTTTGAGTGTAGTTTTGAAGGTATATTGAGAATGTGTAGTGGCAAAGAATTCCATTGCTTTGGTGCGAAGAAAGAGAAAGATCGTTCACTATGTATTTTATAGCGTGTCTTTGGAACGGACAGAATACACGTGCCTGTGGAAGAGAGAAGCTGTGAATAGACTGAAAGAAGTTCAATTAGACAGGAGGGGCAGGAATCCGAGAGAAAGGGGTGACAGAGAACAGACAGCTTGTAATCAATGCTTGCCTGTATAGGTAGCCAATGGAGTGAGTGGAGTATTGGAATGACGTGATCACGTTTTTTGCCTTTAGAACTTGCCCAGCAGCTGAATTTTGAACTTTCTGTAGTTTTTCTATGAAGTGTTTTGGTGAACCTGACAGAAAAAAGTTTGAATATTCAAGACAAGAGGGAACAAAAGCAAAGTGTATCGTAACTTATATTTCCCGCGTAATGGATGTCAACCATTTGTAGCAGACTTTAAACATGACAAGCATTACTTTCTTTTAATTTACTTCCTGAAAAATGTAAAGATAACACATTTTTTTTTTGCTGACAGTTTCGTTGTTTTGTTGTGTACTTGTACTTTTTCCTCTTGTTTTCCCATATTTGATTTCGCGCATTTCATTGCTAAAATTGTGTAGTTTGTGTTTTCAAATTCAATCTAGATGGCGCTACTGCTTCGGTGAATAATTTGGACACATTTTCAAGTTGTCTTCAAACACCCAAAAATAGCCTGCCACGATAACGTCTTTGGTTTGATCAAATAATTACCCATGTGTTGTATTCGATACGAAAAAAACAGAGAATAAAATTGATGAAAATTGTGAAACATTTACATCGAATCTCATCTGACATGAAGTTGTATTCACATACTTTGCATTGTATGTCATGGCTCAATTTACATTAAACAACATTGATGATGTTGAATAAACCATAAATAAGATGAATATATCTCTCATATTTTGTATTAAAAATATAAGCTCCCCCCCCTCCCCCCAAACGCATTATAATTTTACGAAAACCGCTGTCAACGTATTCTGCTTTAGACTTTCAGGCTAAACGCCCTTAGAAACTAAACAGTATATACAAGTGGTAACAATATACGTTACGTACCTACTATCAGTAGATATCAAGAAGTCAAGCGATAAGAGCGCATTGAATTACCTTGAATCACAATTCCAAAGGTAATTCTGGAATTTTCCCATTCACGCTGTGGTTTACGCTGAGTTTGTGAGAGTGAAATAGGCAACACTCCTTGCGTACGACTGAGTGAGACAGCGCAAGCTGTAGAGATGCACAGCGTATTTGATGAACACTGATGTAAATTGTAACATTTAAAAATAACACAGATACATTTTGTAAAGTGTTCTTTTATTCTTGCCTTTCTGTGAATGCACTGGCTTAGGTTGGCGTTATGAGGAATGCAGATCTGACCGTTTCCCCTCTTAAGCATCACATTACAACAGGAAGGATATGCTATCAAGCACGTTTAAGTGAGACATTTCGAAGTTTGTAAGGCACTCTCAAACTATCTTTGACCAATTAACACATATCTGAGCATTACCTTTAATGTTAAAAACTAAAACATCACGTCTATTGCAGCTACAAAGGACACAATATATATTTAGTATAGGCCAAAACGTGCCAAAGTGTCCTCGTTTTATAGCCATTTTAATTGTTTCTATAGTATAGTAGCTACTATCCTAGTGTCTCATTTTTATTTTACTTAGTTTACATGTTTTTAATAATTGTAAGGCGCTTAGAGCTTCAGGGTAAGGGCTATATAAAAATGCCTAAAAAAAATGTAAAAAATAAATAAAGTACCGCATACATGGACATTTGACTGATTAAAAGGAGTGTCATCTCTCAATTGGAGGGATTATAATGTATAACCCTGTGCATTTAATTGTATTAAATTTCATTGATAGGAAGGTTCATTATTATGTTGGTTAAGCTAAAGTTTAAATTTTCTTTCATACTTTTCTTTCACAGAATTGACGATGTCGCCATACTGAAGGAGCCATTGATTAAAAAAAAGGTTTATGCTTTTACGAATGATCATGATCATGCCATGGCCAAAATTATACAGGAGGAACCAAGTAGCAGAAGCTATAGTTACTATTCAAAATACACTCGCCTTAATAATAAAGATGAATTGTAGCGTAAAAAATCTAAGATAGAAGCCATCTAAATATACTTTATTATAGTCATCTAAATATCTACCATAGAAGCCTTCTAAAAATCGAATATAGAATTCATCTCGAAAAATCTGCAATAGAAATCATCTTAAAATCTACAATAGAACTCATCTGAAAATCCTCTATAATATTCCAATACAAAAAACAAAAAAAAAAATGTAAAGTGAAAGACACCATTGACTGAGATCTCTTCAGAATTACTTAAATTTTTTTCTTAGCAATAAGAAGACACCCGTTTTTTGTTGTTTTTTTTTTTTTTTGTTGTGGGGTGGGGATCTTTCTAAATTAAATGAAACTTAGCAAAGCACCCATTACCTACTATCAGTAGATATCAAGAAGTCAAGCGATAAGAGCGCATTGAATTACCTTGAATCACAATTCCAAAGGTAATTCTGGAATTTTCCCATTCACGCTGTGGTTTACGCTGAGTTTGTGAGAGCGAAATAGACAACACTCCTTGCGTACGACTGAGTGAGACAGCGCACGTTGTAGAGATGTACAGCGTATTTAATGAACAAGGATGTAAATTGTACAATTTAAAAATAATACAAGCAAGTTCAAGTGAGACTTTTTGAAGTTTGTAAGGCACTATCCAACTCTCTTTGACCAATTAACACATATCTGAGCATTACCTTTAGTGTTAAAAACTAAGCCATCACGTCTATTGGAGCTACAAATGACACAATATCTATTTAGTATAGGCCAAAACGTGCCAAAGTGTTCTCGTTTTATAGCCATTTTCATTTTTTCTATAGTATAGTAGTTACTAATCCTAGTGTCTCATTTTTATTTTACTTAGTTTACATGTTTTTAATAATTGTAAGGCGCTTAGAGCTTTAGGGTAAGCGCTAGATAAAAATGCCTACAAAAAAAAAAAAAAAAAATAAAATACCAACGTTTTACTTTTTTATGTTTTTAATAATTGTAAGGCGCTTAGAGCTTTAGGGTAAGCGCAAAAAAAAAATGCCTACAAAAAAAAAAAAAAAAAATAAAGTACCGCCGATTGACTGATTAAAAAGAGTGTCATCTCTCTATTGGAGGGATTATAATGTATAACCCTGTGCATTTAATTGTATTACATTTCATTGATAGGAAGGTTCATTATTATGTTGGTTGAGCTAAAGTTTAAAATTTCTTTCATGCTTTTCTTTCACAGAATTGACGATGTCGCCATACTGAAGGAGCCATTGATTAAAAAAAAAAGGTTTATGCTTTTACAAATGATAATGCTCATGCCATGGCCAAAAGTATACAGGAGGAACCAAGTAGCAGAAGCTATAGTTACTATTCTAAATACACTCACCTTAATAATAAAGATGAATTGTAGCGTAAAAAAATCTAAGATAGAAGCCATTAAAAATTAGATGACTTTAATAAAGTATTTTTAGATGGCTTCTATCTTAGATTTTTTTACAAACTAAAAGATCTTTAAGATGAAAGTAATCGATCTTAAGGAACAAAATCAATTTTCTATCAGAACAGTTTGATCTTAAAGATCTTTTAGTTTGTTCCTAAAGAACATTTAATTTTCTGTAAAAGATCGCTTAGTTTATTGTTATAAATAATTTAATTTACTATTCAAGATCATTTGTTTTGTTCTTAAAGATCACTTAGTTCGTTCTTTAAGCTCGTTTATTTTCTTTTTTTTTTTTATTAAAGATCGCTTTATTTATTTTTAAAGATCGCTTAATTTGTTCTTAAAGATCGTTTAGTTTGTTCTTAAATGTCGCTTAGTTTGTTGTTAAATTTCGCTTTTGTTGTTTTGTTGACCCTAACCCGAAAACCTCAGTCACTTTCAGCCGGATGACCGGAAGTCTAAGTCAATTTCGGCCGAAACCGAAAAAAATGAAACTTAACTTTTCTCTTTCGGCCGAAACCGAAACTTGGCCGAAAGTAATAAAATGGCCACTTTCGGCGCCGAAGCCGAAATTTGGTCGGTCTCTAATTGACAGTTCTCAGATGGGGGAAACTTGTGACTGGTGAACTGGTAATCGTGTAATAACGTGATATTTTTTGTGAAAGGCTGTACTGGTCCATACGCCACATAGCCCCATGAGCACTCACGTACCTACTGTTCAGGAAATTCAGTATTTCGTCATGTTGGAAAGCACCTTCGCCAGTGTCCTTGTGAACTGCAACTGATGCAGTGTCGTGTCATTTGTAGACATACTTATATAGATACATGATACATTGAATGGACGCGAAAACTTAATTTTAATATGAGCATTCAATTTCTGAGAAAGCCAGGGCATGTAAGGAACTATCCAACGGTTGTCGACATCGTACTTGCTAACAATGGCAGTTCTCCCTTTTCTTCGGTGGTTTACGGTGTATCCGTGGTTATTTTCTTGAGTCTAGAAGTTGAAGTCCTTTGGGAAATGTTTGGTACCCGTTCCGTCTTTCATGCAAGGCGAATTGGCTATGAGCGTTCCACACGGACCATGCATCATGCATTTCTTGACAATTTGAAAAAGCCTAGGGTGTATTTCGGGATTTGGAAGCTCAGCCCAGACATATATGTCCATACCCACTTTGGTTCTTATTTTTGATTGCGAATCAAGTGTAATTAACATATGGCAATGAGGCAATCCTCGTTTCGGGAACTCAACGACGAAGATGTAAGCAATAACATTGCCAACTATATTCCTTTGCCGAATATTGGTTAGGAAATCTCGAGGTTTGATATGAAAGACCCGAGCAAGGATTGCAGGTGAAGGTTAGGAAAATTGCCATCGCGTCTTGGTAGTTCTCTTGCATATACCTTAGACTGCCTAGAAATGTAGAGAGAAAAATTATCAATTCTCCAGAGCGGACATTAAGTTCGTGTGCTTTCGCAGCGACAGCATCGAGGAGGCCCCTGTATTGCTTTGCACGCAAATCTTGTTGATGAGAGTGCAAGTAATGTAAACAAGCGCCCTCTGTTCTGAAATATGCGTCGACGATGTATTGCCGGAAGAGTTTGCCACTGGAATGCAACACGCAAATTGAAGATCTCATGGCAAGTCTATAAGCATAGAATAGGCTTTGTCATTTCTAAGACCGGAAAACGTCATAGCGTACTATTTTTAGAAGGTCCGCGGACAAATATTGCTTAAAACATGGCAGCTTATAGTGTGTTTCAGCATATCGTTCGGGCAATCCTTGTAACTAGAGTTACTGTTACATATGACGTTCACGCAATGAAGTCGCATTTGAGAAAACAGAAGTAAAAAAAAAATGTGTAAAATATTTCGTAAAATAGAGTTGTAAACAAGTTTCTGGGACACTTCGCTAACATAGTAATACTGAACAGTGTTGGCATTTTGTCCGCACTGAGTACCCGGATGATCAGTAATGGTGACATCAGTTCTATTAATAGATTTCCGCCATTAAATGACAAGCCCTATTGGAGCTGCGTGACTCGTGTTCTTTTCAGTTTTCGCTTCTCCTCAACATGGGTTAATTGTATGTGCCAGCCTGGGTCTCCGTAAGGGAATAGCAGTGGATAAACCATAGGGTCACAGTTCATGTTGAGTACGGAGATGCGCTTGCAACCATTTCCCCTTGGGCATATGCAAATGTCGCGTTCTGCAGGTGGTGCCCTGTCTTCCCCTATAAAGATAGCAGCAACATCAGTTTGACAGGACGGGGCGTTATACCTTCTCATATCCAGAGTAAGACTTTCAATAAATACCATTCGTACATCAGCAACAGACTTACTGTGAGTGATAATGCCATGCATTTGCATGTAAGACTTCGCAAAGGGATTAACCTGTCGTATCATTTTGTCTAGCTGCACCAACAAAATGTCACTGCAAGATCTGTTACAATCCTTTTGCAAACGTATAGTGGTAGCCTCAGCAGAATCAAAGATATACAACTGACCGTATCCTGGTGACGTGTTGGGATTCGTATTTAAAGGAGAGAAATATGCGATCGATAGAAGCAAACAGTTACCTGATGTAGGAATTGGTAAAACAGTGAATGAAGCGTTGTTTCCATAAAATACATGCTAAGCCGTGGCCATATTAGCAAAGAATGGGGTAAAGAAGGATTGGGGGGGGGGGGCGGTAGCTCCACAGCCGTGTGCATATTTTATTTATTCACTTCACAAACTATATCTTCTTAAAATTAAAATATCTTCATTACACAACTAAGCACCCGCTTGAACTGCGATTATTCACAAGATAACACTACACAATAATATTAAGTCATATCCACTTTCGCACAATACGTCACAAAATATCAAACATTGAATAACAATATCTTCCCATCTAGTAAAGTTACTTGACAAAACACGTATTCAAGTAACGGACATTTAAGAGTCTCAGTATTTGCTACAACCCCTTCCACCATGATACGTCACTGCACACTTTTTATTTCACGCCCATGAACTACATATATAAGAATGACCTATACTGAAGTAACTCCAAAGAATAGAAAAGAATTTAAGAACGTTCGGATTCCTAAAAACAATGATAGTTATTTTCTATAATTTTAAGTAAATCGAATTCATTTAAATGCGCAAAAAATATTTTATATCCACTTTTATTTTAGTAAAAATTTAAATGTTATTATTATAAATTACAAATGCATCTAAAGTATTAAATAAGGAACTATTTTGAGCATTTGAAGGTTATGAAAAAAACCAAAAAAAAAAAAACAAAAAAAAAAAAAAAAAAAAAAAAAAAAAAAAAAAAAAAATTTTTTAAAAAAATAAAAAAAAAAAAAAAAAAAAAAAAAAAAAAAAAAAAAAAAAAAAAAAAAAAAAAAAAAAAATCAAAGAAATACACCGTCATCACATTTATCGGGAAAACCTAAAGATCAGTAGTTTTTAGTGTGTCTTTTAGCGCGTTGTTAATATTGCGAATAAAATTAAAATTAATTTGTTCTAAATAATCACGCAAATGACGTCATAACGCGACTGGCCTATTTCGCTAAAACTCTTAGGGTTCTTTAAATTTAATAACCGTGCTTGACAAAACTGATAATGTATTTTCCCATCTTGAAAGTTAAATTAATAAATACAATTGATTGCTTTTTAAATTATTAATAAAACAGGCATATATTATTTTTATCATATCATATGTAAAACTTCAAGGATTGAAATGTATGTGTTTGCTTTTGAAGAAGAAAGCATATAATTTAAAACACATGTATCATGTGTTCATGCACTGTGTGTCGAAAGGCCATGGTAGAAGGAAAGACAGGTTAATATAGAGGTGTGTGCTAAAAATATTTTCAACCTGCCCTTTTTTTTTGTAACGCAATCGACAAAAGAAATGACGTACGTGTAAAAACCAAGGTTATGTTTTCAGGAAATTAAGGCTGGTTTTTTTAAGGTTTTTGTGTTGAATTGTAACCCCCCCCCCCCCAACATTTTTATTGATTGCAATGCAATGCGTGTTTGTTATAATATGTTTAAAATGCTTATGTTAAACTTTTTTTATTATTCAGATGCATGTATTGGCTATTATTAAAGAATATCCACTACTGGGTGTTTTGTATGTTAGTAAACTATTGAGATGACCGTGATATTTTTTCATGTCCTTAGCAAGGCTTTAAGGCAAATATTTGTTGATACTGTTCGCGAAATGTGATGTCAAGGAATAATTAACATAGTGAATATTTTTTTAAGTAAGATTTGTTTAATATATATTCTTTAAAATAATAATTTTGAAGGTGCGATATAGTCTTGTGAAAAAATATTGGAGGCCTTTAGTGAATTGTTTTACCGATTTGAATTTGTGAAAATTTAGGACATACTTGTAAGACAGTGATTCCATTCAGAGTGACTTGCGCGTCTGATTTGTATTTTGATGTATAGTTTGTGTTTGATCGAGAAGTGAATAAAATATACAAGAACGTAGATTATTAACATGTGTGAGCTCGAGAGAAGAGTTAGGTGATGCATTGTTCCTCAGAAGTGTGTTGAGATGTTGCCAGAGTTCACCTTTAGATAACCGGAAAGAAGAGAATGAGTTTATGTTATGGGAACCAGAAATTACAGATGCGGAAAGTACTCTTTTAAAATAGTCGAACTGAGCTCCTGCAAGCTAATGATTTTGATTGGCTGGTGAAAGTCAGGTGTCGTAGTCATCCATTTTTAATATTGATTGTTATTTGTACGTATTATTAAGGTGCTGTCACTGACAGTATCGATATCACCGGAACTGATTTTTTAAACGTGTAGCTACCATTTTAAGTACATTGTTGGCGTGACTCGGGTGGTAGAGTTTTGTATACTATTGCTAATGTTACCCTTTACAACGGAGTCATGAACTGTATTGAAGGTGTCCGGCAAGAAGAACCCATGAATCCAAAATTTTGAAACTTTAATTTAAAATCAGGATTATATTGTCCAATAGACATAATTAAAACCCTTCCCTTCTTTAAAAGTTGGGGAGGATAAAATCAGTGATGTGCATGATAACGCCTCTTCCGTTTAGAGATGGTGACTGCACAAATGAACCCGATTTTGCTACATTGATTGCATTTTTGGATAGCTCTGAAATATGCAATCTCCTACCTAAGTGTGTCTGAATGGCATCCTTCACGAAAGTACGTCTGCTCTGCTTTTAACAGAGACCCATCATGTGCGATTGAACTGTCCAGTGGTATAACTGGACCCTTAGTAGGAACCGGCCACCCATCCTCTACGTGCAAAGTGTGAAGCATGTCATGTTGCACTAACACACCTCTATTCTTCATTGAGTAGACATCTTATCCTAGTCTTTATCCTACGCCTTTCAAAGCCGTCCCTTTGGCTGATCCAGATGTTCAATACACGTTGATGTGCACGATTGACCAGTCATGATATGGAACAATCCCAAATACAGTGGCGTAAAAGTCTGGTGGACTTTGTCTTTCCTGTGGATAATGAAAGTCATCATTAGCTGACACAGGACGTGCAGATTCCTCAGGCTAGCACTCAAATGCCTAAACCAGTGGTCAAAAAAATCGCGGCTCTTTAGCGACCAGAGTGTGGCTCGGCCACAAATCGGGTTTGACTCCAAAAAAAGTTGCTCACGACTGGTTCCTGAAAAGAAATTTGTCTCTCAAATTTTTAAAAATTGTTTTGCTGCTGATTTTTGGCTCTTTTGACGAATGAAATTGCTGACCACTGACCTAATGAGTTTGCCGACCACTGACCTAATGAGTTTGCTGACCACTGGCCTAATTAGTTTGCTGACCACTGGCCTAAACCAATAATGAAAAAATGAAGCGCCAGAACACAGTAGTTGTCTGGAATTGGAAAAACATGGAATCCTGTCTGGACGACATGACTGAGGTAGAACACAACACTGAAGACTTCCGCCTGCTAAACCTGTACACCCAGTGCTTGATCAACTTGTTGAGATATAAGGGTATGCAGCTTCCGGATCTGGTTGAGAAGAGACGCCACAGGAAAAAAAAATAAAACCTTGGTGATGTGGACGATGAACTGTTGATAACTATTTTAAGCAGAGCTTTTTTAAGCATACATGTATTATAATACATTTTGATGGAAGGTGTTTTTTAAGAAGTATCAGGTATTTAAATTGAAATGCGGTAAATGGATATTTCCTATTATTCGGATTATTAAAGAAATCAAACACAGTGGTAGTTCATTGGTTCGACTATTTTATCAATTTTAATCGCTTCAAAATGCGATTTTGTTTTCTTTCATGTTTTTTTCATAAGTTTGACAATTTTGCTTGTTGTTTGCTTAAATATAGCTCTACCAAGGCTTGAGAAGACGGGCAGCAGCGGCACATTGTCTCGGGGCAAATCGAGTTCAAAGGAAGCATGTCGTAGAACATTATTTAAAAAACCCCACCAAATTCTTGAGCTCAAAAACACAAGCAAACCAGAAACCTGATGAGATTAATAAAATGAGGCGGTCAACGTTTTTTTTTTTTTTCGATTTGGAATTAAATGCAAAAAAGAAAAAATATAGACCAAACAAACTAAAATAATTTTTTTTTCTATCAAAGGTGAATTTAATAGGTAGAATTAAAAAAAAAAAGAACAATTTCTTAAAATGCATTATGTAATAATACATTTTGCAGAAATGTAGATAAGCACTCTATGAAACTAAAGGATTCCATTGAACGTAGACAAATATAAACATGTTTTATTTTTATTAATTAAAAAAGCTAATTTCTGCATAGAATTGAAACAAAGGTCAGAATCGCTTGTGGCTAGTTTGAAACAAAGGTCAGAATCTCATGTGGCTAGTTTGAAACAAAGGACAGAATCTCATGTGGCTAGTGTGAAACAAAGGTCAGAATCGCATGTGGCTGGTTTAAAACAAAGGTCAGACACGCATGTGGCTAGTTTGAAACAAAGGTCAGAATCTCAGGTGGCTAGTTTGAAACAAAGGTCAGAATCTCATGAGGCCAGTTCCAAATAAAGGTCAGAATCACAGGCCCATTCTTACTTTCAATAAGACGACACAAAAGCAAAATAACTTTAAAACAAAAAAATACGATGGGATTTCACAAAACGCAATCTGCGATTTATACAAAGCAAAAGCAAGAAGTGATGAACTGCTCTGTGACTTCATCCAAGAATCGATGAACTAGTTTGTGAAGTCACCGAGGCTGTGATGAACTTTTCAGCCACATCCGCCGGAACAACACCTGAGAAAATGTCTTCGAACAAATATTCAAAGCCACAATGGAAGCTGCCTTTATAAGTATCTATCTGGGACAAACCTATATAGCTAACCATACAAAAAAAACTAAAGAGAAACTGATAGAAAAAAACGTAAGGATATAATCCAACTTTTTAATTACGGTAGGATGTTAAGTAACAAATGTATAACTTCATCAATGTCTAAATTAATTTTTAAAATCATTAACTTAAATAAATAGCTTACAAATATTAAGTTTAATTTTTAAAAAAATATATAATTCGATTGGAATATAGTAAAAATGATTTATATAAATGAAACCGCTTTATTTCCCCTAACATTTCTTGTGTTGCTGTTGCTGTGTAATTAAGTGTACAAAAATAGAAATCTAATTCAGGTTTGCCCCATAATCCATGAAAACAAGCTGGATGTAAGTTATTAAAATAGTTTTCTTGTACGGACAAAAATCTTATTTTAGTGTAGTTTGGTATATTTTATTCCTCCATAAAGATTACTGCTGGGAGCAAATTTAACATGAAACCAAAAATTTACCACATTGGTTTTAATTGCCCTACCTAATTTTCTGTTTCGGCTTAATCCTGAAGTGTCAAAGTGTCCTCTTTTTATAGCCATTTTCATTGTTTCTATAGAATAGTAGTTACTATCCTAGTGTCTCATTTGTATTTACTTAGTTTACATGTTTTAATAATTGTAAAGCGCTTAGAGCTTTATGATAAGCGCTATATAAAAATGCCTAAATAAATAAATAAATAAATAAATTAAGATTGTGTTTTGCGGGAGACGTCGTATTGATAGTTGGCTCTGGGCGTCATAACAACTCATTGTGACGCTGATTTACGCCACGCACCCAAGCCCCTAAACATCCTTCTAAAATAAACATCTTACTCTATAATTTTTGATTTTCGGCCTACTTCAATGCGGCCGATAAATTGAGGGTGATCAATCGGTAATGGACCCTTTGGTTAAACCCTGCTGAAACCGATTAAAACCAATTTTGTACATATTTTAGCATGGATTTGTGTTTTAGTTGGTGAGTGGAAATATAGAATCAAGAATTTGAATATTAAATCTAGAATTTGAAATAAATATTCACATGTTTAAAATAAATTTAAAATATTTATGGTGAGATGATAACAAACAACGTTCTTGGTTACTGTTTTAATATAGAAACCTTTTCGAGTGTACAATTAGCATGCCATATAAAAATGACTGCAATATATTTTTGTCATGTGTAGGCAAAAATTATTTAAGTATATAGCATTGAGCACCAAAATATTGTCTCTCAGGCAAACGATAGTGAAAGGTAAAAATGTAAAATTACACATGAGATTTACTACATTTTTAAAGGAAGTTCAAGCCAAGCCCAATCTAATCAAATTCCCACACACCACTCAAAATACAACATACCAATAAAAATAGCACACACCACTCAAAATACAACATACCACTAAAATTAGCACACACCACTCAAAATACAACATACCACTAAAATTAGCACACACCACTCAAATATATACCGTCAAGAAAAATGTATTTATAGCTAAAAAAATAATTGATAATTAAATTTTAAATAACCATTTTCATTTCTTTTCTATTCAGCGAATTACAATATATTATAAAGATCCGTACACCTGTAGTACCTAAATATGTTCTTAAGTGACTGTGATCAACAATAAAAAAAAAAAGTTATCTTTAAACCACGGTCTTATGTACGTACTAAAATAAGCAAACATAATTAAGCCACGGTCTTATTTGTGTCATTAAACAATGAAACGCCATTATCCATGGTATTATGTGTGAAATAAAACAATCAAATATAAATAAGCCATGGTCTCATGTGTTTAAAAAAAACCAATCAAATGCAATTATCCATAGTATTATGTGTGTAATACAACAATGAAATATTATAAAGCCATGGTCTTATGTATGTAACAAACAATCAAAACTCATTAAACCAAGGCCTTATTAATGTAATAGAAAATCAAACATCATTAAGCCATGTTATTATGTGTGTAATAAAACGATGAAACATCAATAAGCCATGGTTTTATGTGTGTAATAAAACAATGAAACATCATAAAGCCATGATTTTATGTATGTAAGAAAAAAATCAAAACTCATTACGCAACGATCTTATGAATTTAAAAAAAACAATCAAACACCATAAAGCCATGGTTTTATGTATGTAATAAGCAATCAAAACGCATTAAGCCATAGTATTATTTGTGTAAGGAAATAATCAAACATCATTAAGCCATGGTATTATGTATGTAATAAAACATTATCACAGCAATAAGCCGTGGTCTTATGTGTTTAAAAAAAATTAGAAGTTATATGCTGAAAATTTATGACAGGAATTTGATTAAAAAATTTTAATTGACTCCGAGTATCAAATAAATTTGAGCTGATTCGATGTATCAGAAAAATTGCAAACGACTCCGAGCTATAAATTAATTTAAACTAACAACGTTTATCAAATAAAGTTCAACTGACCCCGAGTATTAAATAAATTTAAACTGACTCCAAATATCAAAGAAATTAAAACTGCCTCAAGCATCAAATAAAACTTTCCTGACTCGAAGTATCAAAAATGAAAAAACAACAAAATTGGAACAAGTTTTGCAAGTAATGCAGTCATATATGACTTGATAATCTACGAAACATTGATAATAGTAAGCTTCTTTAATCACCAATGACGTTTCTCTTAAATATGGGGGCCAACATACCAAGAGAAACATCGCATGCAAAGTTTATTTACAGCTTAAAAAATAATTATGCAATTACATTTTTTCATCAAATGTTATCGGGAAATTCAATTTATCTATTCCGACTCTAAATTTAAATAAGAAAAATCATTTCAACAGATGACCAGATACGTCGCACTAGTATCAAAATTTGATTGATTTTACGTCTAGTAGTTCCGTAGTTGATGAAACCTAGCTTAGTAACGTACATTTTAAGTTCTTATTTCTCAGATGTCAATAATAATCGGCATCCTTCCGTCTCGTGAGACGATGGTGCATCACCGTTGGGTTGGGTTGCATTTTCTCGAGTGGCTGTGCAGTCCTATCCTTGAGTGACAGTCTTTACCACAGTTTTTACACACGAGTTCCGTGCTTCTAAATGTTTTGGCCTTTCTCCTAGCTCTTCTGTCTGCAGCCTCTTCCATTCTTCGCTCCTCGGCTACCATGACGCCCTCTTTGACAACTGTGCGCCACGTAGATCGGTCTTTTGCCTTACACTCCCAGTCACTTGTATGTATTTTGGCTGCTTTCATGTCCCTTTGACAGACATCTTTAAATCGCAGACGTGGGCGACCTGTTTTCCTCTTTCCAGAAGCAAGTTCACCATATAGGAGGTCTTTCGGAATGCGGCCGGGACTCATTCTTTTAACATGACCTAGCCATCTCAGGCGTCTTTCACTAAGGATTGTGAACATGCTTTGGGTATTCGCACGCATTAGGACCTCACTATTAGTCACTTTTTCTTGCCATTTAATACCAAGGATGCGACGCAGGCATCTCATATGGAAGCTATTAAGCTTGCGCTCTTGGGATGTATAGGTGGTCCAAGTCTCGCTCCCGTATAGTAGTGTACTGATGACACAAGCTCGATAGACGCACAGTTTGGTTTTCTCCGTTAGCTTGGTGTTTTGCCAGACCCGTTTATTTAGTTTAGCCATTGTGGCAGCTGCCTTGCCGATTCTGCTGTTAATTTCTTCTTCAATGGACAGTGTATTGGAGACCTTGGACCCCAAGTAGGTGAAGCTGTCCACAACCTCCAAGTTTTCATTATCGATTTTTATGTTAGGTGGAGGTCGAGTGTCTTGGGCCATGATGTTTGTCTTTTTCAAGCTGATTTGCAGACCAAATTCTTTGCAGGCATTGGAGAAGCTTGACACGAGTTGTTGCAACCCAATTTCTGTGTGTGCTGTTAGTGCCGCATCATCCGCAAATAGTAGCTCGCGAATTAGGACATCTGTCGTTTTGGTCTTGGCTCGGAGGCGGGCAGTGTTGAAAAGTCCTCCATCAGCTCTGGTGTGTAACCAGATTCCCTCACTGCTATCCTTGAATGCGTATCGAAGTAGTACAGAGAAGAATATTGCGAACAGTGTTGGTGCGAGTACACAACCTTGTTTAACTCCGCTGCTAGGTGAGGGGGCCAGCCTACTTGCCATCATCAGAGAGTTCCATGAAAATATGCAGGGTACAGTGCAGTTCGATGGAGCCAAGTCAGAAGCCTTTCCAGTCAGCAGCGGAGTTAAACAAGGTTGTGTCCACAAAGGCAATGTACAGTGGCATCTGCTGCTCTCTGCATTTTTCCTGGAGCTGTCGTATGGAGAACACCATGTCTATGGTAGACCGCCCAGACCGGAAACCACACTGAGATTCTGGATAGACACGGGATGCTAGACTCTGTAAACGTGTTAGTATGACACGGGCAAAGGCCTTTCCTACAATACTAAGGAGTGAAATGCCGCGATAATTATTGCAATCACTCCTATCACCTTTGTTTTTATATAGTGTCACTATATTTGCATCCTTTAGGTCTTGGGGGATGTAGCCCTGTTCCCAGCAGAGGGACAGAATCTCGTGCAATGGTTGGAGTAAAGCTATCTTACCACTCTTTAGAGCATCTGGTGGTATTCCATCATCCCCAGGCGCTTTTCCACAAGCTAGGCTATCAATAGCTTTGCTCAGCTCTTCCTGTGAGGGCACGACATCAAGTTCTTCCATGAGTGGCATATCTGGTATGTCATCTAGAGCGGTGCTGGAGACTGTGGTAACTGTTGAATACAATTCCAGATAATGCTCAACCCACCGTTTTAGCTGTGCTGCCCGGTCTTGGATAATTTCTCCATTTTTGGACTTTAGAGGAGCAACTTTGGACGTCAAGGGGCCAGTTGCCTTTTTGATGTTTTCGTACATTGCTTTTGCATTGCCCATATCTGCAGCTGACTGTATGCTGGAACAGAGGTTAAGCCAGTAGGTATTGGCGCAATTACGTGCAACCTTTTGGGCAAGTGACTTGGCTGTTTTTAAGGCATGCAACCTGTCGGGTGTAGGCTTTTCCTTGTAAGCCGTAAGAGCTTTCCTTTTGGCTTCAGTGACAGGTTTCATCTCGTCCCAATGTTCATCAAACCAGTCCGTGTTTTTGTGAGATTTTTTGCCAAAGGCCTGTATTGCGGATGTATAGATTGTGTCTCTGAGATGCGTCCATTTCGAGTCAATGGTGACGCATGGGGACATCCTTGAGATACCTTCCTTCACCTTGTCTGTGAACAGCTGCGTTAGCGCAGGGTCTTTCATGCAGAAGGTATTGATACGTGGACATCCCTTTTTCTTGGAGTGGTACGAGTTTTTCCTCATTATTCGTACCTTGCTGGCGACAAGGGAGTGATCCGTGTCACAGTCGGCACTGTGATAGCTGCGAGTGAGTAGGATGCTAGCTAGTTGTGCACGCCTGGTGATGATGAGGTCCAGCTGGTGCCATTGGCGGGATCGAGGGTGTCTCCAAGATACTTGATGTATATCCTTGCACTTGAAGTAAGTGTTGGTCACACACAAGCCTCGTGAGCAGCACAATTCCAGAAGCCTCTGTCCATTTTCATTTATCTTTCCTCTTCCAAAGAGTCCAAGGCATGTGGGCCAGGCTTCGTGGTCGCTCCCCACTCTAGCATTGAAATCTCCCAGGAGGTAGATTGCCTCGTCTTTGTGGATGCTGGCTATTGCCTGGTCTAAAGCTCCATAGAACTGGTCCTTCTCTTCCGGAGTTGAACAGAGAGTTGGGGCATATACACTAAGAATGGTTGCTGGGCCCGCAGCTGTTCTGAGTCTTAGAGTGAGGATCCTCTCCGTGCCTGATGACGGGGGATCAATGAATGGTGTAAGAGTGTTCTTAACAGCGAAACCTACACCATGCTGTCTAGGTTCGTTTGTTGGTCTGCCTTGCCAGAAGAAAGTGTAATTTGCCTCTTTGAGTGTACCGTTGTCTGGGAGCCTGGTCTCCTGAAGGCAAGCGATGTCAATCTTTAGCCTTTTAAGTTCTCTATCGATTATTCCTGTCTTCCGTGTGTCGTTTATTGACTGCGGGTCATCAGTGATGCCGGGACACATAGTCCTCACGTTCCAGCTAGCGATTCGAAGAGCTGGGGTCTTCTTTTTCTTTTTTGTGTTTCTTGGTGCAGGGCTTAGTGGCCCACTTGTTGAGTGGTACTCTAATCTCCACGCACCCAGTGGAGAAGGCAGGCCATGACGGGATAGCACCTATTTGACTGGGGGCTGCCCAGTTTGAGGCGGGCGGTAGCTGTCCAGTGAGACATTGGTAGTCTCTCCCACCGTCGGAAGCAGCCCCTGGCGCCTAGCTCTACGTCAATTGAGCTTTTGGCTTATAACCGGTAACTGCTGCTTCCCGTGTTTTGTCGACACCTTGCGGCGACGCTGGAGTGTCCTCTCCAGAGGTGATGCAAGCCTGGGCGGGTATTATGGAGAATTAGCTGCTGCCCATACAGCATATCCACCCTCTCCACGTCAATGGTGTAACCAAGGGAACGACTTGCGTCGATGCGGCTTGGCTGCCGTTGGCGTCGCAGGAGCTGCCGGTATGTACATAAGAGTCTTATGTATAGACCGCCTGTAGGTGCTCCATTTCCTGATTTTCTGTCGGGGTTTACTCCCTTAGCCTTTCCAGAAGGGTATAGCCGCAAGGCAGCGGAGGATTTTTGAAGTCGGAGTTTCCTTCTCCTAGGTTTTTACGAGCATCATCTACTCGTGACTGATTGAAATTTATTTTGAAATCTTGGTACCGCAGCGCTGCGCACTATCACTTTGACCACCGCGCCCCCGACAGATGTCAATATTACTATTTCTTGTGCATTTACTATTAACATAATCTGTAAAATTACCTTATGATGTAAAACATGTCGTATTTTTCCAAAAAGTTTACTGCAAGAACATGTTGCTAGAATTAGTGGAACATTAGAAGATGTAAGACACATGAAGATTAAGGCAATGTTTAATCAAAATTTTGCTATAAAGAAAAATGGTAATATAATAAATTGCATTATTCCGATTATTGCATTGATTCTATAATACATGAAAATGCTATTATAAAATTAAAAAAAAAGATCTTTGAAAAATAATAAAGTATTCAACTGTGTCATGCAAGTAATGATCTGAAAAAAAAAAATCAATGTGTTCCTAATCATGTTATTATAAATACTAATATGAAATACAAAAATTATAGTTTTATATCACTGCAATACACATCCTACTAATTAATAGATTGTACAAATAGCAATGACATTTTTCAAAGCATCTACTTTAAATATTCGACTTTAAACTTACTAAGATCATTTGTTCTAATGTTTAATAAGCAAAAATAAATACACTTATCTACTCAGTGCTTCATCGATAACAGGCACTTTAGTGGTCGCTGTCTGCATCAAGGTCTAAAAGCTGTTGTTTTTCTCAAGAAAATTTACTGCTTTAATTTAAATATTCAGTTTAAAAACAAAAACCTCATAAATTAATAAAATACGAATTAAGAAATGTTTACTTGAAAAATGTCAAGCCTGACAAGCCTAGTGTGTAACTAAATGTTTATAAACAGAAAACCTAACAAACCTAGTGGGAGGCTACAATTTCATAAAGCATTAGAAGGGCATCTTTTCTATAAAGTCTTGTCCCAGAAAGGACTTGTGGAGGAGAGATTGCTTACAGATTGGGAACTTGTATTTCGGTCCCATTCATATCTTTAAAAAACTAATTTTTGTAAGTGCATTCAGAATATTTTGTGTTTCTCGTAGTGCAGCCCGGAGTAAAGGACCAGCCCGGAGTTTCGAACTCAAGCTACTATAATCCAAGTTACAATTATGCCTGCGACCATACAAGCGAAAACTTCAGGAGCATTTCTGGCATAAAAATGCTTTTCTTAATGTCGCTTTATAACAAATGTTACGGCATGTGTAATTTTACTTCAACGTAGCTTTATGGCCCAAACCACTTCCTCCTCCATTTTTTATGATAATGGCGTCACCAATTGCATTCGAAGTGTTATACCAACACCCTCTCTCCCTTGATTGAGATTACGTTCTATTTCGTCTAAAGAATGTCATCACGTGACACAATTTCTAGAATTTCTTTTCAGGGGGGCTCTAAAATTCTAGGGGGAAACATGTTTGAATTATATTTCCTAGATATTAAGAAAACTTATTAAACTTAGTAAAGTGAATTGGGTGTGAATTAATGTTTTTATATTTCGATGATTGTACTTTTTCACTTGCCAAGCCACGAAGTCATTAAGTTTTTATTGCTAGATATGTGAATTAGTTTTCATCATAAATGTTGTAGTATTATTGAAAATTACATTCGTCTTTATTTTTTCTGTTCCAATCCATCACACAAAAAATCTAAACAGAAAAAGCTCTTCTTTCAGAAAAATATTTGGACATCATCAGTGTAACGTCTTTGGGAAGCATTCATTGCTGCCATCAAGGCATTCAATCTTTTTTTCTTTTCTTTCTTTGTCAATAAACTTTTTGACAGTTTTTTCTGTCCTCCAGATAATGAACACGTTAACGATGACCATCCCGTATTAGTAGGAAAATTTGCCTCGGCTCCGCTGTTAATAAGCTTTTCAGCCGTTTCTGTATGACCTTTATCTGCTGCACACATTAATGGAGTCCATCCGTCATTTCTTTCCGCATTTATATTGGCTCCACTGTCAATTAACTTTTGAACAGCTTTTACATGACCTTTATCTGCTGCACGCATTAATGGAGTCCATCCGTTGTTATCTGCCACGTTTATATTGGCTCCACTGTCAATTGGCTTTTTGACTATTTCTGTATGACCTTTATTAGCTGCAGACATTAATGGAGTCCATCCGTTATTTCTTTCGGCATTTATATTGGTTCCACTGTCAATTAGCTTTTGAACCGTTTCCGTATGACCTTGAATAACGGCACACATTAATGGAGTCCATCCATTGTTATCTGCCACGTTTATTTATTTATTTATTTAGGCATTTTTATATAGCGCTTATCATAAATCTCTAAGCGCTTTACAATTATTAAAACATGTAAACTAAGTAAATACAAATGAGACACTAGGATAGTAACTACTATTCTATAGAAACAATGAAAATGGCTACAAAAAGAGGACACTTTGACATTTCAGGGTTAAACCGAAACAGAAAATTAGGTAGGGCAAGGAGGGTGCATCACAGGTCATAAGCGGACCTAAACAGATGAGTTTTAAGGGACTTTTTGAAAATGGACGAGGTTTCACTATGACGTATATGGAAGTGGAGCTGGTTCCAGAACGTGGGCTCATAAAAGCAGAAAGAGCGTTCACCGATGGTCTTAGTTTTAGTTCTTGGGATTGAGAGGGTTCTACTGGCTTTTCAACTGTTTCTGTGAGACCTTTATCTGATGCACACATTAATGGAGTCCATCCAATATATCTGTCACGTTTATATTGGCTCCACTGTCAATTAGCTTTTGGACTATTTCTGTATGACCTTTATTAGCTGCACACATTAATGGAGTCAATTCGTTATTTCTTTCCGCATTTACATTGGCTCCACTGTCAATTAGCTTTTGAACCGTTTCTGTGTGACCTTTATCTGCTGCACACATTAATGGAGTCCATCCGCTATTTTTTTTAACATGTACATTGCTTCCACTGTCAATTAGCTTATGTACTATTTCTGTATGACCTTTATTAGCTGCACACATTAATGGAGTACATCCATTGTTATCTGCCACGTTTAGATTGGCTCCACTGTCAATAAGCTTTTCAACTGTGTTATAGAGAGCTTGTTTTTCTCGTGCGTGCCCTCTGATTGACCCCGCATGAGATGCTGTGTTCACAAAGGGGTGTGGCTTAGGTCTTTGAAGTGGCTTGTTTACAGTCGGCTTCCAATTACGCATTGGGTAGATTGTTTTCGGGTAATTTCTGGAATATACTCCTTAACCCGAGA
>CAXITT010000127.1:571534-655232 GCA_964033795.1 Lymnaea stagnalis | reverse complement strand
TTAATATTGTTGATTATATGGTATCGTCCTTTGTTAGGCACTGTTTACAACGAGCCAATTAAAATTAAAATAGGAGATTAATTTCTCCCAATACAAGTCAGTGCGTAACAAATTGGGTTGCTCGTCCCGGATATAGCGGACTCTATATTATTATTTTTCTCAAGACCCCAATTCTAACAAATTGTGGGCTTTTCCGAGGATAATTTTAATCCATAATTTTTATTACACCAATAATAAATTGAGTGTTTTGCTGTGGATTTTGACCCACTTTTTACTTTAATATACTCAAGCTAAATTTGATTACACGATACCATTTTACGATACCAACAACAGAGCTGGTTACAATTTTTTTTTAAAAATTCATTTAGATTAGTGTGTGCACTAAGCTTAAATTTTTATAAAAATCAGTGTTGTATTTTGGCCTGTGTAAAAATGGATTTTGATGTTGAAAACCCATCAGTTGAGGAATTAGACAAATGTTCTAGAAAGGAGCTATTTTCCATTGCTAAAGCTCTAGGAATAAATGTAGCTCATTCAGCTGTAAAAAAGACCATACGAGATATGATCATAATCCACTTAGTGGACGAAGAGTTGTTGTCGGAGGACGAACTGGCCTCAGTCACACAACCGAATGATCCAAGTATGGAGCTCCAACTAAAGCTCAAACAGATGGAACTAGATGCCCAGAGAGAAAAAGAACGAGAGCTTAAACAGCTGGAGTTGGAAGCTCAGAAAGAGCTACAAATCAAATTAAAAGAAATGGAAATAACAGCTAATTTGGGAGCAATGGAAAATAGACTCACGGCTCCAGCCAGTCAAGGTTGCGATGCAATTAAATTTGCAAAAGTAATCCCTAAATTTTCAGAAAAAGAGGTTGACCAATATTTTGCGCAGTTTGAGATAACTGCCCAAAATTTTAAAATTCCTGAAACTATGTGGTCCACCTTACTTCAACCAGCCTTGACCGGAAGGGCATCTGAAGTCTTTGTGTCCCTGAATGCGGAACAGCGCGGGGACTATAACCTAGTAAAATCATTAATACTTAAGGCTTATGAATGTGTCCCCGAAGCATACCGTAAAAAGTTTAGGGAACTGTGGAAACGTGATGGCCAGACTCATGTTGAGTTCCTCCGGGAAAAGGAACGGCTCCTGGACAAGTGGCTGCACGCAACCAACACCGAGACAGACTTCAAGAAATTCAAGAACCTCATTCTGATGGAGGAGTTCAAGAACTGTGTTCGTACTGAGGTGCGAATACATATTGCAGACCGTGGCGAAGGTGACGCACATACGGCAGCAGTGTTAGCCGACGACTTCACCATCTCACATCAACTTTCCAAGAATCCATCTGACACCAAAAATGACAGGCACAATAAGACAGCTGTATCAACTTACAGTAAACCTCCACAAAAACCATTCAAGCCCGGTACGAAAGAAATTGGTGCAAAAGACACATGTGCCTACTGTAAAAAAGAAGGACATACGAGGGATGATTGCTGGAAACTCAAGAAGAAAACTGAGAAGACCACACATCCTGGTACACAACACAAAGTCTCCGCTTGTACGTCTCGTCATACATCTGGAAACACATTTTCAAAATTCAAGAGTTTTTGCTCTCCAGATGTCCATACAAACTTCA
Source organism: Lymnaea stagnalis (assembly GCA_964033795.1). Taxonomy (NCBI): domain Eukaryota; kingdom Metazoa; phylum Mollusca; class Gastropoda; family Lymnaeidae; genus Lymnaea; species Lymnaea stagnalis. The sequence continues at coordinate 653,593 of CAXITT010000127.1, read as the reverse complement.
AAGAGGTTTGTCACGACTCATCAAAGAGTTCCATTATGAACAATAAGGCTAGTTTTACTGACTCCAGCCAAGTTCCTGCTTCGACTGCGAGTTTTATGAGCTTGTCGCCAAGATCCTTTTGCTCCAAGAAGAGGTCTACCTCCAGAGGGCGTTTTACTGAGGACTTGTGTGCAAGTTTTGACGACTCTACCCAGAGTTTTACTTCCTCTACCCTAGCCGAATGTTCTCAAGACTCCAACAAGAGTTTACCTACCAAGGTCCAAAATTCTACATCAGAAACTACTGATGTCATACAAGACTTCATGCCTTTCATATCGGAAGGATTCGTATCACTGCCAGGTGATTTTTCCAGTCTACAACCAATCAAAATTTTACGAGATACAGGTGCTTCACAGTCTTTGCTACTTGAGGGTATACTTCCCTTATCTGAATCTACTGCTACTGGGAGCAACATCCTGTTACGAGGTGTAGAGCTGGGATGCATAGATGTACCTTTACATCTCATCAACCTAAAATCAGACTTAGTCTCCGGACCTGTGGTTGTGGGTGTCCGACCAACATTACCATTGGACGGCATCTCGTTGCTGCTAGGCAATGACTTAGCTGGTGGGAAGGTAATAGCCGAACCCATCGTTACTCATGAACCTTGTTTAAATGAAAATCAGGAAGAAGATCAAGAATTGTATCCAGCATGTGCTGTGACAAGGGCCATGAGTTCCAAGATCTCCACAAAAGAGATTTCACAAAAAAGCAATAAAATTCTTCCTGAAATTGACCTGGGAAAAACATTTTTTGCAAGTCTAAATGAAGAGGCTAGTAATTACAAGACTCCAACTCGAATGCAACTTATTGAAGAACAGAAGAGTGATCCAGAAATAGTCAAACTTCGAGAGAACGCTTTGACCCAAGAAGAAGCTGAACAATTCCCTATATGTTATTACCTTCAAGATGACATACTTTTGAGAAAATGGCGACCTCCAGACGCAAATGCTGATGAAGAATGGAGGATAGTTCATCAAATAGTAGTTCCTACCCCATTCCGGAACGAAGTCCTGAACTTAGCCCATGACTCACCACTTTCAGGTCATTTGGGAGTAAAGAAGACATATCACAAAATCACGTCGCACTTCTTTTGGCCCAAAATCAAGAAAGATGTGGTTGAATACTGCAGATCATGTCATACTTGTCAGGTTGTAGGGAAACCAAATCAGAAGATACCAGCAGCTCCTCTTCAACCCATTCCAGCATTCGAAGAACCTTTCAGTCGCGTTATTATAGACTGCGTTGGACCTCTGCCAAAGACAAAATCAGGTCACCAATACTTGCTGACAATCATGTGTGCGTCAACAAGGTTCCCAGAAGCTATTCCTCTTCGCAATATCAAGACTCCGAACATCGTCAAAGCCTTGACGAAGTTTTTTACATTGTTTGGTCTTCCGAAGTCTGTACAGTCTGACCAAGGAACCAACTTCAAGGCTGGAATATTCAAACAAGTGATGAACCAGTTGGGCATAGAACACTGCTTGTCGAGTGCATATCATCCTGAGTCACAGGGAGCACTTGAGCGATTCCATCAGACGTTGAAGAACATGATGAGAACCTACTGCCTAGAACAAGAGAAAGACTGGGATGAAGGCATCAACATGCTACTGTTCGCCGCAAGAGAAGCAGTTCAAGAATCACTTGGATTCAGCCCCTTCGAACTGGTGTTTGGCCACACGGTTCGCGGTCCCCTTAAACTTTTAAAAGACACGTGGATGTCATCGGCACCCACGGAAGGACTTCTTGACTATGTCCAAAAATTTAAAACTAAACTTTTTAATGCCGTTAATTTGGCTAAAACACATTTAAAAGATTCACAATCTAAAATGAAAGTTTGGTATGACAAAAAGTCAAAATTCAGACAGTTTGCTTCAGGGGACAAAGTGCTTGTGCTTTTGCCGATACCAGGGCAAGCACTACAAGCTAGATATTTTGGTCCTTATGTTGTTGAGTCCAAAATCAATGATTTGAATTACATTGTGTTAACACCAGATCGTAGAAGAAAGAAACAGTTATGTCACATTAACATGTTAAAAGAATATTTTGATAGAAAATGTGATGATCATTGTCCATCCTCAGAAACAAATGTTAACACAATCTCAACTGTAACTTCAGTACTTAAAGAAAATGTTACTGAAACCTTTGATAGTGTCCCAGAAAAAGTTGGTAATTATAAACTTAAAAATTCAGAAGTATTGGCCAACTTAGATAAGAAACTAGGACATTTGTCATTGTCAGAGAAGGATGTTGTTAAGTCTGTTATTGCAGATTTTGTTTTACTCTTCCCTGATGTACCTAATAAAACCAACATTGCTGTACATGATGTTGACATTGGCAATGCAGTTCCGGTCAAGCAACACCCCTATAGGGTCAATCCGGAAAAACTTGAAATAATCCGGTCTGAAATAAAATACATGCTTGAAAATGATATAATTGAACCAAGCTCTAGTAACTGGAGTTCACCATGTATTTTAGTCCCAAAGCCTGACAAAAGTTACAGGTTTTGTACTGACTTCAGGAAAGTGAATGCATTCACAAAGACTGATTCCTTTCCGATTCCAAGGATAGACGATCTTATAGATCGAATAGGTGATGCCAAATATGTAACCAAGATAGACTTACTATCAGGTTATTGGCAGGTTCCTCTATCTGACAGAGCAAAAGAAATCTCTGCTTTTTGTACTCCAGATGGTTTATATCAATATAAAGTAATGCCGTTTGGAATGAAAAATGCCCCAGCTACATTCCAACGTCTTGTAAATAACATTATTGCTGACCAGGAAAATTGCAGCGCCTATATTGATGATGTAATTATTTACAGTCAAGATTTTTCAACTCATGTAAACCAATTAAGATCTCTGTTTAAAAAATTTTTGCAGGCAAATGTAACTGTAAATTTAAATAAATGTGAATTTTGTCATGCAACTGTGGAATATTTAGGTCACATAGTGGGTCAAGGTCATGTAAAGCCTGTTCAAGCTAAGATAAATGCTATTGTATCACTTCCACCACCCACTACTAGAAAACAGTTAATGAGATTTTTGGGAATGGCAGGTTATTATAGAAAATTTTGCAAAAATTTCTCAGTTATTGCTTCTCCTTTAAGTAATATGTTAAAGAAAAATGCAAAATTTCATTGGTCAGATGCTTGTCAGGAAGCATTCGAAAACATTAAAAATATACTTGCTAATGCTCCTGTTCTCATTGCACCAGACTTTAACAAACAGTTTAAATTAGCTGTAGATGCCAGTGATGTTGGCATTGGTGCAGTTCTTTTTCAAGAAGATGACCACAATGTAGATCATCCTGTCTCTTATTTCTCAAAGAAATTCAACTCACATCAGAAAAACTATTCCACTGTAGAAAAGGAATGTTTAGGTTTAATTCTTGCTCTCCAACAATTTGATTTTTATGTCAGTTGTTCTTTACATTCAGTACTTGTTTTTACTGATCACAATCCTTTAACATTTTTGAATAAGATGGTCTCCAAAAATCAAAGATTGTTAAGATGGAGCCTATTTTTACAAGAATATAATTTGGACATCAAACACATTAAAGGCAAAGATAATGTCATTGCAGATACTTTGTCCAGAAATTAATTTTCACTTATGTTATTGTTTATAAGCTGTTAAGAAGTTTTTGTCTTATATTTTGAGAGTAAGAAATGTACTTTCTTCAATTTTAATGGAAAAAGAATTCCATTTTTGAACAATGAAATTTTTTTCTTTTAAGAGGGGAGGTGTTATAGAGAGCTTGTTTACATTGTATTTCTCGTGCGTGCCCTCTGATTGACCCCGCATGAGACGCTGTGTTCACAAAGGGGTGTGGCTTAGGTCTTTGAAGTGGCTTGTTTACAGTCGGCTTCCAATTACGCATTGGGTAGATTGTTTTCGGGTAATTTCTGGAATATACTCCTTAACCCGAGAGATGTAAACAACACGTCATAAGCCCTTCTCGAAGCATCTTACTCTACATATATATAAGAGATTGACAGGCACGAGGGGACGGAGATATTTCAGATAGATTTTCTTAACATTACGAGGCGTGTTTTATTCTTTGTGTATTTGTGTGCTCCTACTTATATGTGTTTATTCCGCATTATTTATTGGCATCATTATTTCTAATTGTATTAAGTGTGTACCGGTACGACATCTGCCATACTGTAAGTTGAAGATTGTAATTTTATTTTATTTTATTTTGTAATTATCTTTAGACATAATAAAACTTAATTAATTGTAACTAGAAACTGTTTTGGGTCGTATCTTTAAATATTGTTGATTATATGGTACCGTCCTTTGTTAGGCACTGTTTACAACGAGCCAATTAAAATTAAAATAGGAGATTAATTTCTCCCAATACAAGTCAGTGCGTAACAAACTGTTTCTGTGTGACCTTTATTACCAGCACACATTAATGGAGTACATCCATTTTTATCTGCAACATTTATTTTGGCTCCACTGTCAATAAGCTTTTCAACTGTTTCTGTGAGACCTTTATCTGATGCACACATTAATAGAGTCCATCCAATATATCTGTCACGTTTATATTGGCTCCACTGTCAATTAGCTTTTGAAACGCTTTTGTATGACCTTTATCTGCTGTACACATTAATGGAGTCCATCCGCTATTTATTTCAGCATGTAAATCGCTTCCACAGTCAATTAGCTTATGTACTATTTCTGTATGACCTTTATTAGCGGCACACATTAATGGAGTACATCCGTCATTTCTTTCCGCATTTATATTGGCTCCACTGTCAATTAGCTTTTGAACCAATTCTGTGTGACCTTCATCTGCTGCACACATTAATGGAGTCCATCCATTGTTATCTGCCACGTTTATATTGGCTCCACTGTCAATTAGCTTATGTACTATTTCTGTATGACCTTCATTAGCTGCAAACATTAACGGAGTCCATCCGTTATTTACCACATTTATATTGGCTCCACTGTCAATTAGCTTTTGAACCGTTTCTGTGAGACCTTTATCTGATGCACACATTAATGGAGTCCATCCATTATTATCTGTCACGTTTATATTGGCTCCACTGTCAATTAGCTTTTGTACTATTTCTGTATGACCTTTATTAGCTGCACACATTAATGGAGTCCATCCGTTATTTCTTTCCTCATTTATATTGGCTCCACTGTCAAGTAGCTTTTGTACTATTTCTGTATGACCTTTATTAGCTGCAGACATTAATGGAGTCCATCCGCTATTTCTTTTAGCATGTACCTCGCTTCCACTGTCAATTAGCTTTTGTACTATTTCTGTATGACCTTTATTAGCTGCAAACATTAATGGAGTCCATCCGCTATTTCTTTTAGCATGTACATCGCTTCCACTGTCAATTAGCTTTTGTACTATATCTGTATGACCTTTATTAGCTGCACACATTAATGGAGTCCATCCGTTATTTACCACATTTATATTGGTTCCACTGTCAATTAGCTTTTGAACCGTTTCCGTATGACCTTGAATAACGGCACATATTAATGGAGTCCATCCATTTTTATTTGCCATATTTATATATGCTCCACTGTCAATAAGCTTTACAACAGTTTCTGTATGACCTCTATCTGCTGCACACAATAATGGAGTCCATCCATTGTTATCTGTAATGTTTATATTGGCTCCACTGTCAATTAGCTTTTGAACCGTTTCGGTATGACCTTTAAATACGGCACACTCTAATGGAGTCCATCCGTTTTTTTCTGCCACATTTATATTGGCTCCACTGTCAATTAGCCTTTGAAGCGTTATTGTGTGATCTTCATCTGCTGCACTCATTAACGGAGTCCATCCGTTGTTATTGGCTATATTTATATTAGCTCCACTGCCAATTAGCTTTTCAACCGTTTCTGTATGACCTTTATTAGCTGCAAACATTAATGGAGTCCATCCGTCATTGTTTGTTTCATTGATGATACCACCACATTCTAAGAGCAGTTCTACGGTGTGTATATATCCACCATTCGATGCCAGCATTAGAGCTGTCGATCCATCATTTCTTTTTTCATTGACGCCACAACCACATTTAATTAAAAGTTTTACCGTATCAATGTGTCCCCTCGACGATGCCACTGTGAGAGCCGTGTTGCCATCGTTACTTTTCATATTGACGATTGCTCCATTTTCTGAAAGCATTTCTACAACACGCTTATGTCCCTTCATTGACGCAAGGAATAAAGGACTTTCCCCGACATTATTTTTTATATTGATATTCGCTCCATATTTTATCAATAGTTCCACCACTTGTATGTGCCCATTTTCTGATGCGTACATGAGAGCAGTTCCACCGTCATTATTTTTCTCATTTATACTAGGTCCTATCTCCAACAGAAATCTGGCCACTTCACAATGACCTTTCTTTGATGCATACATCAAGGCAGTCCAGCCCAGATCATTTTTCTCATCAACATTCTCTATATTTTGACTAAGCAAGTCCACTGTTTTTACGAACCCTGCATCAGATGCCATCATTAGAGCTGACCAACCGTCGATGGTTTTCTGATTAACATCTCCCCCATGTCTGATCAGTAACTGAACCGTCTGATCATGACCTCCTTCTGAAGCACACATCAGGGCAGTGTAAGCTTTGTTATTCTCATCATTGACGTTGGCTCCGTGTTCAATCAAGCAAGCGACTATTGCTGTAAAGCCTTTATCAGCTGAAGACATCAAAGCTGTCCAGCCAGTAGACGTCTTCTGATTAACATTTGCTCCTCTCTCTGTCAAGAGTGAGACAGTTTGCAAATTTCCAATAGCTGACGCAATCATCAGCGGAGTGAAATCAATATCATTCTCCTGGTTAACATCAAGTTGATTATCAAGTAGGTATTCGACCGTTTTTGTGTGACTTACTTCTAACTCCCCAATCAACATTGAAAATTTAACTTTTTCATTACAATTCAATATATTTTCATTTAACGTCAAGAAGTTTTGGGCAGGCCATTGAGATGATACTGTCAAAGAAAATGTCTCACCATCTTTGTCCTTATAATACATGTTTGATCCACCACTAATTAATAAAGCTGCAGATTTAGAATGTCCGTGCTGTGTTGCGATTTGAAGTGCTGTGCGTCCAAGATTATCTCTAATAGCAGTATCGGCTCCAAAACTAAGCATTATTCCAAGATTTTCGGTATGGCCATCTTGTGCCGAAAACATGAGTGCTGTCCAGTTGTCTCTATCTGTGGCATTTATATTGGCTCCATGGTTGAGTAATAAACTAATAGCTTGTGTATGTCCATTTTGTGATGCTAGCATTAGTGCAGTGCAACCGGACATGTCTTGTTTATTAACGTTTGCACCTTTCTTAATTAACAATTCAACAATGTCAAAATGGCCTGACTGAGATGCAAACATTAGAGCAGTGCACCCTGAAGTTTCTTTGTCATTAACATTTGCACCTTTCTCAATTAACAATTCAACAATGTCACAATGTCCGGCCTGAGATGCAAACATTAGTGCAGTGCAACCTGAAATTTCTTGTCATTAACATTTGAACCTTTCTCAATTAACAATTCAACAATGTCACGATGTCCGGCCTGAGATGCAAACATTAGTGCAGTGCAACCTGAAGTTTCTTTGTCATTAACATTTGCACCTTTCTCAATTAACAATTCAACAATGTCACAATGTCCGGCCTGAGATGCAAACATCAGAGCAGTGCAACCTGAATTGTCTTTGTCGTTAACATTTGCACCTTTTTCAAGAAACAGTAAAACACGTATACTAAGGTCACCCTGAGATGCAAATGTCAACTCTGTACAATCTGACATGTTTTGTAGATTAACATTTGCATCTTTCTCAATGTTTAAGATATCGTGTTTGTAATTCTGTGATGCAATCATCAATGCAGTCAGGCCATCGTTATCACATCCATTAACGTCAGCTCCATGTTCAATAAGTAACTTGACAATATCTGTGTGGCCATTCAGTACTGATATCATTAGAGAGCTCCATCCTTCATTTTCTTTGTGATTAATGTTACAGCCACTGTTCACTAACAGAGACGCAATATCTCTGTGACCATTTTGAGATGCGAACATCAAAGCTGTCCAACCATCATTGTCTCTTTCATTGACATTCACACCATTTTTAATAAGTAAAGACACAATTCGTGTTTTATTTTCCCTGGATGCAAACAACAAAGCAGTCATCCCATCTTTGTCCTTTATATGCATGTCTGCACCATATTTAAGTAGTATGTAGGCCGTGTTGATATGTCCTTCTCGTGATGCCACCATCAATGCTGTCCGACCACTTGAGTCTTGAGAGTTGACATGAACCTTCTTATTTATGATTATGTCTATGACATCTTTAGTACTCATTGCTGCTGCTATAATTAGATGGTTAATTTCAACATTATGTTTTTCATGATCACTGTCATTTTCTTGCTGGTGCTTATGAGCCTCTTCATTGAAGTCAGTTTGTAAATCAATTATTGGAGTCTTTGTGTCGTTTCTGCAAATCAAAAAATCCTTTTCAGAAAGATATGCGTTAGGACGAGCTTGTAATTTTTTCAACGCCAACATTAAAGGAGATCTGCCATCTTTGTCTTTTACATTAACACTACTTCCCCTTTCTATCAGCAGATTGACGCATTCATTGTGTTCATTGTCTGCTGCTATCATCAGTGCAGTCCGTCCATTACCATTTGTTTTCGTAATGTCAGCTCCTTTGTCAATGAGTAATGAAATTATCTCAGAATGGCCATTCAGTGCAGAAAACATAAGTGCTGTCCAGTTGTCATTATCCGTGGCATTTACATCAGCTCCGGAATCGAGAAGTACACGAACAGTTTGTGTATGTCCATTTTGTGATGCTAGCATTAGAGCAGAACAACCCAACGTATCTATTTCATTAACATTTGCACCTTTCTCAATTAAAAATGCAACAATTTCACAATGTCCTCCCTGGGATGCAATCATCAGAGCAGTGCAGTTATTTTTATTTTTGTGGCGAATGTCAGCATTATTCTCAATTAATATTTCAGAAATATCTTTATGTCCATAATATATAGCAATTGATAAAGATGTCCACTCTTGTAGTTCTTTCTCATCGACACGAGCCCCTTTTATAAGAAGAATCCTCACAAAATCTATAAGTCCACACTGGGATGCAATCATTAGAGGTGTCCAGCTGATTTGATCTTTCTGGTTTACATTTGCTCCGTAATGAAGACAAACTTTCAGCATCTCTATCATTTCAACATTTGTTGGTTTATTCAAAGCTTCACGATCAAATCCTTCGTTGTACACTCTTGTGCTGTATGAATCATTGTCTATTAAACCTTTCTGTATTTTGTGTAATATAAAACTAAGAGCAGTAAGACCTTGCTTATCTTCCTGATTGACATTGGCTCCACTTTCTAATAATATTTCAACTATATCTTGTTTGTTAATCTGCGTTGCAATCATCAGTGCCGTCATACCATCGTTATCACATTCATTAACGTCAGCTCCATGTTCAATAAATAACTGGGCAATATCTGTGTGACCATTCAGTACAGATATCATTAGAGAGCTCCATCCTTCATTTTCTTTGTGATTAATGTTACAGCCCCTGTCTATTAACAAATACGCTATGTCTGTGTGACCATTTTGAGATGCGTACATCAAAGCTGTCCAACCATCATCGTCTGTGACATTTACACATGCCCCACTTTCTACAAGAATTTCCAAGTTATCATCGTGGCTATTATTTTCTTCTGGTATTAAAGCAGTTGTTATTTCGTTAGTTGTTTCTTGATTTGCTGCCCTTGTTTCTAAAAGCCAAATAACATTAGCCTTTTCATTATTTACTGTAAAGTACATCAGGGGAGTTAAGCCATTTTTAAACTTGTGGTTGACACTAGCTCCATGTTGAAATAAGAGTTGTGCAGTGTCAGTCTTGTTGAATTGCAAAGCTATTGTCAGTGCTGTCCAACCATCGTTGTCAGTTTCATTTACATCTGTGCCCTTTTCAAGAAGTAATTCGCAAAGCGTATGTTGTCCAGTAGTTGATGCATACATCAATGAAGACCGTCCATAGCTGTCTATGTCATTAACATTTGCTCCATTTTCTAGTAACACAACAGAAAGATCTAAATGTCCATTGTATGACGCGTACATCAGCGGTGTTCTGCCAAAATGGTCTTTTTCATGTATATTTGCTCCCTTGTCTAAAAGCAAAATGGTTACATTCGAATGACCTTGATACGCTGCATAAAATAGTGACGTTCTGCCAATAAAATCCTTTTCATGAATGTTAGCTCCCTTTTCTATTAGCTCAATAACTAAATCTGAATGACCATTAAATGCAGCATCCATGAGAAATGTTCGATCATTGCTCTCACTTTCATGGACAAAATGATTTCCAATCTCTTCAAATAGCAATGGCTCTGCCTTGTCTGTATCTTGTCTTGGGACAGTAACGAGATCTCTATCGTTATTTTCATTTTTCCCAGCAACTTCATCACACATTTCAATGTCTATTGGAAAAATGGACTGAGCTAGTCTCTCATCCATTTCTAAATTTTCGTATTGTGATAAAATTGTATGCGATTAACGTCCGGGCAAGTATTTAAACATGCACATTTCTTTTTGTAAATCAAGGATTTGTTAGATCAGCTGCATGAATGAACTTTAGTTCCCGATAAACTTGATTCTGAAAAGGTATGAAAGGAAATATAAAATTATAATCAAATCTTTTCGAGTTTAACATTCAAATAGCGGTGATAAAATGGGATATACATTAATATTAGAAGAAATAAGTAATAAAAATGCTAATTTTTTTAATAAATTTATTGTAATTTTAAGAAAAATGCATAGAGTTTAAATTGGTACAGACCTTTTAACTTGGGAACATTTTTCAAGTTAAAATTAACATTTGCGTTATACCAAGCACAAAAGTAGAGATCTCTATCTAATGCACATAATACAAGTACATATACTATGACTAGAAGAATCTCTACAGTTCAGCAGAGACACAGATTACTGTGTGTACTCACAAATGTCGTGACTGTCGGGTCATCATCGCTACATAAAAAATTAAAAAAATTGCAATGCGAGCTTGAGGCAATCCCTACAGAGCACATCACATTTAATCGTGGTAAAAATACAGCTTTCAACACACACACACACACACACACGCACACACACATGTATTATCATTTCTGTCACGCTTGGTTATTGAATCAAAGAGACTTTGGAACCCTGGCTGGAATGTCGATTCGCGATATGACGTCATTTGCTTACTCTTTCAGAACAAATTAATTTTTAATTATATTTCGCAATATTAACAACACACTAAAAAAACGACTTTAAAAAACTTTAAATGTGATTCTTTGATCATAAATTTTTTTAATACATTTTCTTTCCATAATTTCAAACCTGGATAAAATGCTTTCTGGGATGATTGTCAACATTATTTTCCAGTTAATGCATAATGGCTGCGTTGCTTGGGGTTGAAATGGCTAGAAAGACTTTGACATTGTATGCTTGTAATTAGTTTTTGTAGTGTTGCGTTTGTTTTAAATGTGGTAAATTATAGATTTGTATTTCGTTGACTTTGTACCGCGCTTCGAGCCTTTGGGGATGAAGCGTGTTTTTGAAATGAACTTTATTATTACTATTATTATTATTAAATATATCATTTATTGAAACTCTAAATGTATTTGTAATTTGTCCTATTAATACTTACACTTACACTTTTACTCAAATGAAAGCGGATGTAAATTATTTTTGTGCATTTAATTTTATTCGAATTCAATAAAAAAAAAAATTAAAATAACTCTGATTGTTTTTACGTACCAGAACGTAATTGAGATCTTTTTTTTGTCTTTGGCGTCAGGTTCATAATCACTCATTCATATCATATAAATATATATATATATTAAAGTTTTCTTATTATAAATTTTAATTACATTTAAAATGACAATTAAAGAACTATTTTGAGATTTTTTCTTTATTTGAATGGTATGATATTCTTTGTATTATTTTAAATTATTGTCTTAGTATTGCTATTAAAAATCCATAATTACATTTGTCGGGAAAACCCAAACATTATTTTTTTTAAATTTGTGTTGTTGTTGTTCAATTGCTTTGTTAATATTGAGTAATTAAATTTAAATTTATGTAACACAAATTACTTCAAACGATATTATTACAATAAAGTTTCGTATTTTCGTATCTAAAATTGTCTTTTATTGTGTACGTAAGCTTAACCAAAGTCGAAGATCCGAAAAAAATTAACAATTCTTCCTGCAAAAAACCTCCAACACACACATCACTAATCGTGCAAAGGTATTTGGTGATTGCCTTGACAATTTTCCTTTTAAAATGTCATTTCAAATTTATCATAGAGCTATTGTTTTTTCACCTTACTTTTAAACATTAAGCTGCTTCCTTGTTTACTCGGCTGTTTTAGTCGAGCTTCTTTGAATGATTCGCTGGATTCTCTTATGCTGTTGGAGGACGCTGTTTGCACCGGCTACATTGACTGTGCCTCCGCCCGTAGCCAAGTAAGTCACGTCATTTATGTGATAATGGTGATGGTGAATGTTGATGTTTATCAAATAATAATAAAATAGTTGTATATAGATTATAGCCATGCAAATCAAAAGACTTTTTCTATATAACAGCATTTGCCCTCTTTTTTATTATAACTTTTTTTTTTTTTTTTAATTTTTAAAATTTGTAAACATTTTAAGTTAATAGAACAAAATTATTATATATATATATTTTTTTATTTTTTTTTTGGTGAATGTTGATGTTTATCAAATAATAATAAAATAGTTGTATATAGATTATAGCCATGCAAATTAAAAGACTTTTTCTATATAACAGCATTTGCCCTCTTTTTTATTATAACTTTTTTTTTTTTTTTAATCTGTAAAATTTGGAAACATTTTAAGTTAATAGAACAAAATTATTATATATATATATTTTTTTATTTTTTTTTAGTTCATCAAATAATGATGTTAGTTGTACTTTTTAACTACATTGTGAACAAATAAAAAAATTTAAAACAATAATTCAATTATTAATTTCGTAGGGTAGAAAAAATTTATAGTTTGAAATAAAATTTATTAATAAACTTTACCATTAAAAAAACTGAAGGCTTTGTCAAAACAAATTAGGCTCAATGAAACCGCTCTCTAAACACAATCTCACATATTTTGTTTCAGGTGTGTTCGGTGCCCTTGATTTCTGCTGTCTCGTGGATATAAGTGACAGTACGTGGAACAAAAAAAAAAAAAGGAAAAAAAAAATTAAAAATAAAAAAAACCACCCCCCCCCCCCCCCCCCCCCCCCCAAAAATAAAACAACCCCAAACCAAGCAAACAATTGATGTTAGTAATTAAAATGATCTCCTTGAACTCAAAAAAATATAGGTATATACGCCTATTTCATTGAACCGTATAGATTCAGGAGGTGAAATAAGCTGAGACAAAAGGCATAGCATCAGAGGGCGCCACAACCGTAATGAGTTTCAGTATGTGTATGGTGGGTGCGATGAAGTCAGAACTGGCCCTATGCGACATCATGCCAAATTTCGCCACTGAAGATGCGATTTCTCCTTCCTAATCGACAGAAATGCAACCCGGCCCCCCTCCTCAAATCTCGATGAAATTTCTGGAAGTGAAAATTGGTAAAAGCATAGCCAATCTGGGCCCCATATGCTATTCGTAGCATTTCTTGAATATGTCAGAATAGACTTTGAGGCCTCAGCACATTACTTTTCCCAGGCCCCCTACCAATGCCGGGACTATTTTAACGATTTATGCTATAGACTTTAGATAACTATGCCACATTTGTCTACGACTGGATTAAAATGTCTGACGCCGAACGTATCTCTATAAAATCAACATTTAGCCCTCATCATAACATTGATACTCTCAAACACATTGAGGTTGTGCGTGGGCTATATTTATCATTCTTTCGCATTGCCTTTTAAATTTGGCATGACAGGGTTGCTCGTTTATAGTTTTCTTTAAGGTTGTGAAGAGCGCGTGTCCGACGAGGCCAGGGAAGCAAACGTTCGTTCCTTGTCTTTAAGGTGTACGAATTGCTTATACATCATTTGCCGCTTAAAATTTAGTGTTCAAATGCCCACAACCATTTATATTGGGGTTGCAAATGTTGCACTGTTTACAAATAGATAAGCTTTTAATGTATAGAAATCAGTTTAATCAGCAAACAAACAAACACTTCATATTTTTTAATGTCACGATGTTTAATTGACTTAATAAATAATTTATTCCCTTTGTTAAGTTATTATTACTTAAATTGTTTAAATATTTTTCTACAATAAAAAAAAATATCACAGGCTTATGTTATTTTAAATCAGACTCACCTCAAGGCAGATATGCACAATGGTATCGTTTATGTTTTGGAGTCCTATACCACATACATACTCAAATGTACGACAAGGCCTTACTTTCTACATTAAATAACACACCCCAATAAATGTCACCAAGCCTAGTGTGTAAATCTTATTGTATTTCCTTCCTACTCTCCTAAGGCCTATAAAAGTAGAGGTGATGGCCTAGTTATATGAGGATGCGTCAATGTTTTGTCGCCGCCATATTCCGTCACCTTATTTCCGCAAAACATTAATCCGCCGATGATAACAACAATTTTAACTCTAAAGGGATAAAATAAATACACAGGGAAGTCAGTTGGGTGGGGCAGGGGGAGCATTTGCTACCCTACTGAATGTGCAGGTTTTTAAGCTTTCTATGTACTGTGACGCCTACAGTAATTAACAACTTAACAAGCCGACAAAGCTTTGGTTTTGCCCCCTTCCCAAAAAAAAAACTCAAATAACTCCCTTGATTAAAATATGGTAAAATGTGTTTGTTGTTTGTTTATGTGTTTCGCATAAACTACTACGTGGATTTGTAGGAATAATTGTATATATATATATATAATATATATTTTAAAGTGCAAGCCCCCTTTTTTCCCCCTTGACAAATGCCCTTGGACAAATATAAAACTCTATCCGATTTTTAACTCCAATTATTACATTAAAGCGTGGCGCAAATGAACGCTGTGAGATCCCCTGTATTTTTGTGAGTGGATGACCTGAACCCAGATACCCTATTAATCAACAATTACATTGCTGGACTTAAATCTCCATAGATGTACTTAGGCTTCTGACACCAAAGTTTCGATGTTGACATGCGATCACTACAGCAGCACTTTCCATAACTGGGAGCCGTACCGGTTTTATATCGGTGGAAGTACAATGGAAAAACCAAATAGAAGAAAGGCATTATCTTCACCAGGTGACTTCTAAGATATTTCAAGAAGAGTCACCACTGAGACAGTTCCTTACACATGTGTTGTCTTGGCAGAGGACAGCTATAAACACTCCACAATCACAAAAAGTAAAACGGGACCAGGAGCATATGCGACAGGGTCACAACACAACAGACCGACGGAAAGCAAAGAAGTAACTGGCATCCAGTGTTCCTCTGTTAACGAACTGTACCGTTTTGATAGTATTGTAATTTTCTTTGATGGCACATGCGCTCGTTTCCCTGCATATTTATTAAAAATAATTGTGCATTTTTTGTATCTTCCATTGAAATAATAAATTATCTTTACATATTTTGATTGACCCTGAAAACAGTTTAGTTCTTATATATTGTGTATCCATGGGCACATCCAAACAAGGCATTGTATGAAAAATTGTAGAAAGTCAGTGTAAGATCGCCTGAGCGTTAGATAGCTGTTGACCGATATAAACAATTCTGTAAATCCCCACCCCACTCCTCCCAGAATAAAAGTCCTATCCGGGTTGTACGTGCGATATAAAACAACGTTGATGACCTTCACTGTTTGGTATCAGTCACTTTGGCCACCAGTCAATCCGATATCCCAAACTTACACATTTTCCAAATATTTTGACGGAATTATTCTCGTCCCTCCACAACTTTATTTAAAAAGCAATTTTACTCCAGCTTGTGGAGTGTGCATTCTATAAACTACTCTAGTTCTTTCATGATCTTGTTTGTTACCGTCAGTGTAAACTTTAATTTAAATTTAAAGGAACAAATCCAGCAACGCAGCAATAAATATTAAACACTACTTTCAAAATGTGGATGTGAAGAAACTTAATTGTACAAAAATGTTATTGGAAAGATGATGTTAAGAGCGAGCTAAGAGGTAACCACAAAAAAACAAACAAACCACCGGACATTTATTTACTGAGTCAGTTTGACTACATATCGATTAAAGTAAGGGGGGGGGGGGTCCTCCGGCCCTGGGCGAGAACCATTCCCGTTCTTTCGCAACACAAACGATTGCATTAAAAGCACTCCTACAACACCTTGGTTGGTGTTGCGTAATAAAGGTAAACCGATATTTTTGATGTATCATATCAGATGGTAATGTTTTACTGTATCAAGGGCCTGTATCATGTGTTGTTATGTGAGGGAATGAGTGTATTTCCCCTTTATGCTCACTTTTAAATCATCCACTAGGACTAGTCATGGGATTTTAAATACAACCGTAAAATTGTAAATATTTTGTGAGACTTCATTAATTTTGTTTTTTGATACAAGGGGTATAAACTCCACAAGTGATACACTCCACAAGCTGTACACTCCACAAGGTATACACTCCACAGTGTATACAATCCAAATGTTATACACTCCAAAAGTTTTACACTCCACAAGGTATACACTCCACAAGTTATAGACTCTACAAGTTATACATGCCACGAAGTATATACTCCGCAAGGTATACACTCCACAAGTTATACCATTCACAAGTTACACACTCTACAAGGTATACACTCCACAGTGTATACATTTCACAGGGTATGCACCCCGGAGAGTCTCTGTGAAGTTTTCAAATATTTAAATACATTAATTCAAAAGTTTAACCCAGATTTGATAAATCAAAATATATTTTTTTTAACAGCCATGGCAATAACGATGTGCTTTTCGTAATTCTGAGTAAGCAGTTTAAAGAGCGAGACACGATTCTTCACAGCAGAAACCAAGTTCTTGCAGCTCAACAAAACTCATGATTACAGCGACCTCCACTGCTCTCATATGTTCTGCCGTGGAAATTGAGTTCCTGCATCAGTATCCCCCAGCGAGATCTAAATTCCAAAGCTTTCACTTAATAATGCAGTATTTTCACCAGAAAAACGAGATTTAAACCACAAAAAAAAAAAAGAAATAACCACACAAAAATTATATATTTGTAAACAGTCAAAGTTCGTAGCTGAGGCACGGGTATTCAGCTAGTTCTGTATACGTCTATGATGTTATGGGCATATTTTTTTTTATTACAGTCAATAAAGCATTTACCTTCAACGAAGGGAGAAATGGAAAGAAAAATAGTAAACGATCTTTTAAAAATCTAGGTATGATTTAGTCATGTCAATGATGCGCGTGCAGCTAAAATGACATTCCACACAAGGTCTTTATATTTCCGGAGAGGTGTACCACTCCTCGTTTATAAGAATAATCCCTCTAGTGAACGCTCGGGAAATATGCGCATTTTAACGCAGCCCAAGCTTCACCTTTGATTATTTAGCGAAATGGAGGTAAACACATTTTTTTTTTTCAATGTCACAGAAATTTAATATTAAGATTCTATTGTGTGACCTTTTTTTTCCCTCCAAATTCATAATTTTTATGCAGGGATGATAACTAAAAACTTTCCAGATTTTTATTTTTTTTACATTCAAATCTTTTCAAGTGTACTTTTAAAATTCAATTTACAAATAACCGGATGTCCCTTTCACAAGTTTATGAGCAATGATAACATAAAACAAACTACTTTTTAAAGCATCTTTTTTTTAAAATTCAGTACGATGTAACAGAGGGATCATAAAATATCCCATGGACATTTGTAAGGATTTGGAGCAAAAGTTAAGTAGTAATATTTTAATTTAACATGTCATTGTTTTTTTTTTTGTCATTTGAGCAAACATGATGGCTAGCCTAGATCTCCAAAATATTGTCTCTAAAAGGCATAGGCAAGCGGTTGTGAAAGCTGAAAATATAAAAAATGTAGACAAGAAACATTATATTCTTAAACAAGTTTAAGCTTAGCACACACCACAAACATTTGAACATACCACTTAATTACCACATACCCTTCAAATTAGCACCTACCAACCAAATTTAACACTTACCATTCAAATTAGAACATACCACTCAAAATAGCACTTACCACTCAAATAAACACATACCCTTCAAGTTAGCACTTACCATTTTATAGGCATGTACCACACAATTTACCACTTACCACTCAAATAAGCACATACCACTGAAATTACAACTTACCACTTTAATAATCACATACCACTGAAATTACTACTTACCCCTAAATAAGCACATACCACTCAAATTACCACTTAAATAATTACTACTTACCACTCAAATAAGCACATACCACTCAAATTACAACTTACCACTTTAATAATCACATACCACACATTAAAACACACAATTTGAAGTTAACTGTAACTTGTAACGAAAACAATATTTATTGGCAAAAAAATATTTTATTCATCAAATTTTTTTTTTCATATTCTGTATTCTACATTCTTTTTCAATTATCCTTATATCTGTTCAGTGCAGATATATCCTCAATTTAGCTTGAGCAAGGAAAATATGTTATCTATAAAGCGTAGATTGATGTATGTGACAAAACAATTAAACATCAGTAAACAATTGCTTGATGTATGTTATAAAACAATAAAATATCAGTAAGCGACGGTCAGTAATGCTTCATAAAAACAAAATATTTATAATATTTATCAGTAATTCAAGGTCCTAATGAATGAATTGTATATGTGTAGGCAAATGATTTGAAATTATAATATGCTGGACATTTAAGACGGAAAACCTGGCTATATAAAAACATTTTAACCAACTCCTAGTGTCAAAAATGTATACAAGTCATTGAAAGAAAAGTATTGCCAGTAATGCAGCTATCAATGACTTGATAATCAATGAAGCTTTAAATAATAGTGAGCTCCTTAAATCCCTGATCAAGTTTCACTTAAACACTAGGCCAAAATATCAACAAATACATTACATGTAATGTTTACGGCTTTAATAAATAATTGCACTTCAGACTTAAAAAAAAAAAAAATGAAATGTTCTCAGGGACTTTTTTTAAAAACTGGCTGTCAATTTAAATAAGAGCAGTTCTTTCCACAGACGCCCAGACGCGTACTGGTGTCAAACTTAGATGGACGTCAATCAAATGGGCCTGGACTCTTGGACTCTTAGCAAAAGTAAAGTCTTTCTTGTAAAATTCTTATTTCTAAAATGTCCCTTTGACTATTTTCCGTTCCTTTATTATTATTAAAATCTGGAATTTAACATTATATATTGGAAAACAAATCAAACGTGTTCGGAAAGTTTACGGTAGGAAATATTTGCTAGATTTAGTATAACAAGAGAAGATGTGAGAAACATGAATAGGAGACATTTTGTAAAAAAAAAAAAGAATGATAATATATAGCAAATAAAATTAAGTAGATAAGTTCATGAAAAATATAGTCAGGGCTCACAGTATTATACAATAAAAAAAATTCTTTGAAATTAATGAAAAAATCAAGAAGTTTGTTCCTAATCATATTAATTTATTTACTAACTTGTAGAACTACAAAATATTTGTTTGTTTGTTTGACACATATTCTTTAAAAAGGCGTACAAATAATAATTAAATCAATTTTTAAAAATCTAATAAGAACATGTGCCTTAACGTTAGCTAAATGCAATTTATGTAACATTTAACAAACGTAGATAAATGAATTCATTTACTAATTGCTTCATCGATAACATGAACCTTATAATCGAGATGTAGGTAGCAGGGTCACAAGGTTTTCTCATTTCAGAAAATGGAACATTTTTATATAAATAATCAGTAAAAAATCAGCGATCACTGTAAGTTACTAAGCTATGAATGAAGCAAGCTTTATACGAACAACGTAAAAAACTGACAAACCCAGTTTTTAGCTACAGGTCTTTATTCCACAAGTCATCCTCAATCGTTCTTTTCATTTGGTCGTCTGGTCCTCCTGGGTTACCCCCTCACTTTTTCAAAGAAAGTAACATGATATCATTCTATAGAAGAGATCAATTCATGTCCATGGGCAAGGTTGTAA
This sequence comes from Lymnaea stagnalis, assembly GCA_964033795.1. NCBI lineage: Eukaryota > Metazoa > Mollusca > Gastropoda > Lymnaeidae > Lymnaea > Lymnaea stagnalis. Next base: position 633,418 of record CAXITT010000127.1, on the reverse strand, counting down.
ACTTTGCATGAAGTCATGCATAAGTGAAAGTAACAAATGCATGATTACGTATCATGGCTAAGCATGTTAGCACTCATGAAAACATTGATAGTCTTTTTTTAATATTCAGCAGGACTGCACGTAGTATAGAAGTCCCCCCCCCCCACTTGGCCTTTATGTGTGTGTTACCAACCCGATTCTTCCCAGGGGTTCGATGGCTTCGTTCTGTCTACGAGTTTAATTTATTCACTACACAAGCTACATATTCTTACAATAAAATATCTTTTCTATACAACTAAGCTACACCTTCAACTGCCATTACTTTCAATACCACACTCTACAATAATAATACGTCATATATCCCTTTCGCGCAATATGTCACAAGATATCAAACATTTAATAACAACATCTCCTGAAATACTCTCCAAACAACACGCAATCACACTATAGATTCAAATCCTTAACAGTGTGCTGCTAGTTTACTTTCCGTTCAAATAATTTTAACTATGTGTTCTGTACCTTTAGCGCTTTTCATGAGTTACTAATGGCAAAAGTGAAGGAACTCCAAAGATGTCACAAACTCAAGCTACTCCACATTGCGTGTTCGTCAATGCTTGTGGCCATGCAAGGCCGAAATTTCAGCAGCATGTCAAGGATAATGATTGCTTTTATCAACGTCACCACCGCTGTCAACCTGTACTGGGTGAAATCGATTGTTATTCTATGACAATGTGTAGATACGAAGATCTACAAAGGCTGTACATGCACGTCATCCCCATACTGAAGCAGCAAGGCGGCTATATCTTTGTGACCTGTTTTCAACGCAAGCCAATGTGCAGTCGATCCATCAATGTTTTTCTTGTTCACATCCGCTCCTTTTTCAACCAACAGCATGACTGTATCTACGTGACCTCTTAATGCTGCATACATTAATGGAGTACTTCCATTATAACTTGCGCGATTTATGTCAGCTCCCTTGTCAATAAGCATTTCGACCGTTTCTATGTGACCTCTGTCTGCCGCATACATTAATGCAGTGCATCCATCATTATTCATTTCATTGACCATTGCACCGTAATCCAAGAGCAATCCTACTGTTTCTGCATATCCATTACTCGATGTCAGTACTAATGCAGTCGAGCCCTTATGATTTTTTTCATTTACGTCAAATCGGAATTCAATCAGAAGTTAAGCTGTTTCTGGATGTCCTTCATTAGCGGCGGCCATTAAACAAGTTCTGCCTTGATTAGTTTTTGCGTCAACATTTGCTCAGCTACTCATAAAAAATTTGACAACACCTCTGTGTCCACGACGCAATTCAAGATGCAAAGCAGCCAAAACATCTATACTTTTATCATTAAAAATCAGCCCCTTTGTGAATGAGCATCGCCACAGTATTAATGTGTCCCCAGTTCGATGCCGTTTTCAGAGGAGTTTCTCCGTGGTTACTTTTCTCTCTGAGATTTACTCAGTTTGTAAAAGTATTTCAACAATGTGAAGCTGTTTGTCCCTTCATAGACGCCAGGAATAACGGACTTTCGCCGTCATCATTTTTTATATTAACATTCGCACTGTGTTTTATCACTACTTCTGTATATCCATTTTATGATGCGTACATGAGAGCAGTTCCACCATTATTATTTTTCTCATTAACATTAGCTCCTATTTCCAACAGAAATCTGGCCACTTCCCAATGGCCTCCATCTGATGTACACATCAAGGTAGTCCATCAGAGACCATTTTTCTCATCAACATTCCTTATATTTTGACAAAGCAAAAGGCCTCCATCAAATGCCAACATTAAAGCTGTTCAACTATTGATGGTTTTCTGATTAATGATCTTCCATGTCTCATCAGTAGCTGCATCATGACCTCCTTCTGAAGCACAAATCAGAGCAGTGTAAGCTTTGTTATTCGCATCATTGACATTTGCTCCGTGTTCAATCAAGTAAGCGACTATTTCTGTATGGCCTTTAACAGATGAAGACATTAACGCTGTCCAGCCAGTAAGCGTTTTCTGATTAACATTTGCTCCTTTGCTTCTCTAGCCAGAGTGAGATAGTTTCCAAATGTCTCATTGCTGACGCATTCGTCAGCGGAGTCAAATCACAGTCGTTCTCCAGGGGAACATCCAGTAGGTAATTAATTAGGAATTTGGCGGTTTTTCTTTGACCTACTTCTAATGTCATCATCAACATCGAACAATTAAATTTAAATATATTATCCATTAAGGTTGGGAAGTCTCTGTACAACTTTGAGTAGATACCGTCAAAATGGATATTTCATCCTCTTTGTTCTTATAATATAAGTTTGATCTACTACTTGTTAACAAAGCTGCAGTTTTAGAATGTCCATGCCGTGTTGCGAATAGAAGAGCTGTATGTCCAAGATTATCTTTCACAGAAATGTCGGCTCCAAAACTAAGCATTATTCCAAGATTTTCCGTGTGGCCATTCTGCGCCGAAAACATGAGTGCTGTCCGGTTGTCGTTATCCGTGGTATTAATGTTAGCTCCATGATTGAGTAGTAAAATAACAGATTGTGTATGTCCATTTTGTGATGCTAGCATTAAAGCAGTGCAACCTGACATGTCTTTTTCATTAACATTTGCACCTTTCTCAATTAACAATGCAACAATGTCACAATTGTCATTCTGAGATGCAAACATTAGAGCAGTGCAACCTAAAGTGTCTTTGTCATTAACATTTGCACCTTTCTCAATTAACAATGCAACAATCTCAAAATGGCCGGCCTGAGATGCAAACATTAGAGCAGTGCAACCTGAATTGTCTTTGTCATTAACATTTGCACCTTTCTCAATTAACAGTAAAACAAGTTTCCTAAGATCACCCTGAGATGCAACGGTCTCTGCTGCACAATCTGAAGGGTCTTGTTCATTGACATTGGCATCTTTCTCAATTTTTACGATATCGTGTTTGTAAATCTGTGATGCAATCATCAGTGCAGTCAGGCCATCGTTATCATATTCATTAACGTCAGCTCCATGTTCAATAAGTAACTTGACAATATCTGTGTGACCATTGAGTACAGATATAATTAGAGAGCTCCATCCTTCATTTTCTTTGTGATTGATGTTACAGCCACTGTTTACTAACAAAGACGCAATATCTCTGTGACCATTTTGAGATGCGAACATCAAAGCTGTCCAACCATCATTGTCTCTTTCATTGACATTGACACCCTTTTGAATCATTAAAGACACAATTCGTGTTTTATTTTCCCTGGATGCAAACAACAAAGCAGTCATCCCATTTTCGTCCTTTATATGTATGTCTGCACCATATATAAGCAGCATGTAGGCCGTGTTGATGTGCCCTTCTCGTGATGCCACCATCAAGGCTGTCCGACCACATGAGTCTTGAGAGTTGACATGAACCTTCTTATTTATGATTATATCCATGACATCTTTAGTACTAATTCCTGCTGCTATGATTAGATCGTTAATTTCAACATCATGATGTTCATGATCACTGCCCTTCCCTTGCCAGTGGTTATGAGCCTCTTCTTCGAAGTCAGTTTGTAAATCATTGATCGGAGTCTTTGTGTCGTCATTCCTTATCACATAATACTTTTCAGAAACATATGCGTTAAGATGAGTTTGTAGTTTTTTCATCGCAAACATTAAAGGAGATCTGCCATCTTTGTCTTTTGTGTTGACATTACTTCCCCTTTCTATCAGCAGATTAATGATCTCATTGTGTTCATGGTCTGCTGCTATCATCAGGGCAGTCCTTCCATTACTATTTGATTTCATAATGTCGGCTCCTTTGTCAATGAGTAATGCAATTATCTCAGTATGTCCATTCTGTGCAGAAAACATAAGTGATGTCCAGTTGACATTATCTGTGGCATTGATATCAGCTCCAGAATCAATAATTAAACGAGCATTTTGTGTATATCCATATTGTGATGCTAGCATTAGTGCACTGAATCCTGACTTGTCTTGACAATTTACATTTGCACCATTCTCAATTAGCAATGCAACAATGTCATAATTGCCACGCTGAGATGCAAACATCAAAGCAGTGCAACCTAAATTGTCTTTGTCGTTAACATTTGCACCTTTCTCAATTAATAAGAGAACAAGTTGCCTAAGATAAACCTGAGATGTAACGTTCCCTGCTGAACAATCTGAATTTTCTTGTTCATTAACATTTGCATCTCTCTCAAATTTTACGATATCGTGTTTGTCAAACTGTGATGCAATCATCAATGCAGTCAGGCCATCGTTATCACATCCATTAACGTCAGCTCCATGTTCAATAAGTAACTTGACAATATCTGTGTGACCATTCAGTACAGATATCATTAGAGAGCTCCATCCTTCATTTTCTTTGTGATTGATGTTACTTCCACTGTTTATTAAAAAAGACGCTATGTCTGTGTGACCATCTTGAGATGCGTACATCAAAGCTGTCCAACCATCATCGTCTGTGACATTGACACATGCCCCACTTTCTATAAGTATTTGCAAGTTATCATCGTGTTGGCTATTATTTTTTTCTGATATTGAAGCTTTTTTTATTTCGCTGGTTGTTTCTTGAGTTGCTGCCCTTGTTTCTAAAAGCCAAATTACGCTTTCCTTTTGATTACTTACTGTAAAGTACATCAAGGGAGTTAAGCCATTTTTAAACTTGTGGTTGACACTAGCCCCATAATGAAATAACAGTTTTGCTGTTTCTATCTTGTTGAATTGTAAGGCTATTGTCAGTGCTGTCCAGCCTTCGTTGTCAGTACCATTTACATCTATACCATTTTCAAGAAGTAATTTGCAATTTTTTTGTTGTCCAGTAGCTGACGCATACATCAACGATGACCGTCCATTGCTGTCTATGTCATTAACATTTGCTCCATTTTCTAGTAGCACAATAGAAACATCTAAATGTCCATTGTATGATGCGTACATCAACGGTGTTCTGCCAAAATGGTCTTTTTCATGAATATTTGCTCCCTTTTCTAACAGCAAAATGGCTACATGCGGATGACCGTTATAAGCTGCGTAACACAGCGATGTTCTGCCAATAAAGTCATTTTCCTGAATATTAGCTCCCTTTTCTATTAGCTCAATAACTAAATCTGAATTACCATTAAAGGCAGCATTCATAAGAGATGTCTGACCATTGCATTTCCTTTCAATGACAAAAAGATTTTCACTCTCTTCAAATAGCACTGGCTCTTTCTTCTCTGTATCATATCTTGAGATATTTTCAAAATTTCCAGAAACTTCATCACACATTTCGATGTCTATTGTAAAAATGGGTTGAAAGTGTCTGTCGTCCATTTCGAAATAGCCGTATTGTAATTGTGAAAAAGTTTCCTTCGATGCCAGGACTTTGCAAGTATTTTAAACATGCACATTTGTATTGTCAACTTAGATTTAGATAGATCAGCTGCATCAATGATTTTCAGTGATTGTAACTTGATCTGAAATGGTATAAAATGAAATATATAATTATAATCAAATGTTTTTGAGTTTAACATTTAAATAGCTGTGATGAAGTGGGATACACATAAATTGTAGAAGTTATAAGTAGTGTAATAAATGCTGAAATTATTTATAAATTGTAATTTTACGGAATATGAATAGAATTGAAACTATAAAATATCTTTTAACTTGGGATCATATTTCAAGTTAAAATTAACATTTGCTTTATATACAAAAGTAGATATCTCTCACATCATGCACATGAAACAAGAACATACACTACAACTACAAGAATCTTTACACTAAACAGAGACTCACACATCACAGTGTGTACTCATCACACTTTCAAATGCAGTGACTGTCGGGTCATCATCGGTTACATAAAAAAGACCGTTAAGCCGAGGTTTAGGCAATCCCCACAGAGCAGATCACACAAGGCAATCCCCACAGAGCAGATCACACATATACTTGGTAAAAAATACAGTTTTCAAAACATACAGCCCAACAACATATAACTGCAACTCTGCTCACCTGGAGAGCACACAAAACTCTTGTGATTGACAGTTATTTTCGTGGCCATTCCCATTCATGGGGATACTAAATCTTAACTAAACTTAAAATTAAAAAAAAAAAACTCCGTAAGTCTACAAAACTATACAGAACAGACAGTGTCCACAGAACTCATCACACACTTCGCAGACCTGACCTATCCCTACTCTTTTCAGATTTACTACTTGTGAGGTTCTGGACAGCATAGGCAGCGATCACATATCCATTTTCACAGTGTCCTAACAGGCTGCATTAGGTTCTATAAACATTTGAGGCCGTAAAAAGAAAAAGAAAGTTGCCATCAAGTCAGCCAAGAGAAAGTTGCCATCAAGACAGCCAAGAGAAAGTTGCCATCAAGTCAGCCAAGAGAAAGTTGCCATCAAGACAGCCAAGAGAAAATTGCCATCAAGACAGCCAAGAGAAAGTTGCCATCAAGACAGCCAAGAGAAAGTTGCCATCAAGACAGCCAAGAGAAAGTTGCCATCAAGACAGCCAAGAGAAATTTGCCATCAAGACAGCCAAGAGAAAGGTGCCATCAAGACAGCCAAGAGAAAGTTGCCATCAAGACAGACAAGAGAAAGTTGCAATCAAGACAGCCAAGAGAAAGTTGCCATCAAGTCAGCCAAGAGAAAGTTGCCATAAAGACAGCCAAGAGAAAGTTGCCATAAAGACAGCCAAGAGAAAGTTGCAATCAAGACAGCCAAGAGAAAGTTGCCATCAAGACAGCCAAGAGAAAGTTGCCATCAAGACAGCGAAGAGAAAGTTGCCATCAAGACAGCGAAAAGAAAGTTGCCATAAAGACAGCCAGGAGAAAGTTGCCATCAAGACAGCCAAGAGAAATTTGCCATCAAGTCAGCCAAGAGAAAGTTGCCATCAAGACAGCCAAGAGAAAGTTGCCATCAAGACAGCCAAGAGAAAGTTGCCATCAAGACAGCCAAGAGAAAGTTGCCATCAAGACAGCCAAGAGAAAGTTGCCATCAAGACAGCCAAGAGAAAGTTGCCATCAAGACAGCCAAGAGAAAGTTGCCATCAAGACAGCCAAGAGAAAGTTGCCATCAAGACAGCCAAGAGAAAGTTGCCATCAAGACAGCCAAGAGAAAGTTGCCATCAAGACAGCCAAGAGAAAGGTGCCATCAAGACAGCCAAGAGAAAGTTGCCATCAAGACAGACAAGAGAAAGTTGCCATCAAGACAGCCAAGAGAAAGTTGCCATCAAGTCAGCCAAGAGAAAGTTGCCATCAAGACAGCCAAGAGAAAGTTTCCATAAAGACAGCCAAGAGAAAGTTGCCATCAAGACAGCCAAGAGAAAGTTGCCATCAAGACAGCCAAGAGAAAGTTGCCATCAAGACAGCCAAGAGAAAGTTGCCATCAAGACAGCCAAGAGAAAGTTGCCATCAAGTCAGCCAAGAGAAAGTTGCCATCAAGACAGCCAAGAGAAAGTTGCCATCAAGACAGCCAAGAGAAAGTTGCCATCAAGTCAGCCAAGAGAAATAAATAGGCACAGACTACTGCAGTAACCTATCCTATAGAAGACCTAAAGTATAAAGAGAGAGCTCCCTATGCAAGTATTGCCCTTTAGGAAGAAATCTTTACACAGTCTTAGTTCAATATGAAGAAATTGAATTCTCGAATAGCACCAGGCCAAGATAAAATATACAACGAGATGATTTGTGAATTGGGGCCCTTAAATTTAAAAAAAGTCATAATCGATCAATTGGTCAATTAGCCATCCGAAGATTTTTGCCAGCCACCCAAAAACAAAAGCGAAATCAATATGAAGGATTTAAAAACGGAAAACCTGCAGATGATGCTTAAAGAAACAGACTGGTATTGACAAACGTGTAGAAAGAATGATCAACAACCGCTTCAACTGGTTGCAAGAAACAACTAGGACACTCAATAAACAACAACATGGCACACGGATGGTCAACGTTTCCGCCAAAGCCAAAGCGATCTTAAATGGCTTCATAAATGAAAAAACAAAAAAATCCACCTTGGCAGGCCTACAAGAGAGTATGGCGGAAATGTTTACGCTTAAGGTAAACAATAGAGGGATTCGTGGCAAGATGTAAAAATGGAAACAAATGGTTTTGTTTAAGAAAAAGAATAAGGAATTTTATTTAAATTATTTTTAAATAACATTATTTTTTTTCTGGAAAATACATGAATATACTTTAACTAGTATTTAGTTCATAAAAATAAAATAAAAATATATGTCTGTTTTATTTAAAGCTTTGTTCAAGAAAAGAAGAGTCAAGTTTTTGAAAACATTGAGATGGTGGGACAACTCCCATGGAAAGATTCGGTAAACGTTTTTGCATATAATAAATGTATTAAATATATACTAGATATAGCCCGCCAATCATTGGACACAACAATGCGTGAACTTCCCATATACTAAAGTTACTTGACAAAACGCGACCTCAAGTAACGCAGATTTAAGAATCCCAATTTTTGCTACACACTTTCCCCCATGCTACTTTATTTCACGCAAATGAACTATATTAAATACTAGCGAGAACCCGCCATGCGATGCAATGACATTTAAAGAAAACAAGTGTTTGATTTGTAATTACAGTTTGAAGTAATTTTTAAATATAAAATATTTTGTTTGTCTTTTTCGTCTGGTGGGTACAAAAATATATTAGAAGGTTTTTCGACGCTTGAACAGGCAACAAACAGCTGTCCACGTGAGAAGCATGGATTTTCAAAATTTAGTCCACACAATTGTAGCAATTGACCCACCCATGAAGCATCTCTGTTTGAAATTATATATATATATATATATGTAGCTCACATAAAAATTTAAAAAAATAAAGCCCCCGGCCCCAAAGACCATATTGTAAAATAGTTGTACTAATTTAGAAACCTAATTATTATGTCACACAAACTGAAATATTGTGTGTATTTTATTCATTTCCATTCACCCATAGCTTTGTTTGAAATTATCTGTGTATAGCTCCTAATAGAAAAAATAATTAGCGGGCTTTCACACAACAATTTACCAAACTTTTATCTCAATCGGATGAATGGTATAGGAAAGAATACCAAAATTATAATTAGCTCATGATGGTATGACAGAAAAAAAATAATTCAGGGCACTTGGGTACAAAAAGGAATATTGTAAAATTTATGTAATATATATAACAATGAGCTAGAGTCACATAACGCCAAAAGGGAGATATGATTTAAGTACGTTCGGATTCCTAAAAACAATCATAATTATTTTCTATTATTTTACTGAAATCGAAAAAATTTCAATGCGCAAACAATTTTTTAAATCCGCTTTTATTTTAGTAAACATTTAAGTATTATTATTTTAAATTACAAATACATTAAAATTATCAACTAAGGAACTATTTTAAGCATTTTTTTAATGTGCTTAAAAGTTATGAAAAAAAAAAAATAATAAAAAACTTGTTCAAAGAATTACACAGTAATCACATTTATCGGGAAAACCCAAACATCAGTAGTTTTTAGTGCGTCTTTTAGTGCGTTGTTAACATTGCCAAGTAATATTTGAAATTAATTTGTTCTAAATAATCACACTAATGATGTTATAGCGCGAATAGCTTATTTCTACAAAACTCTTAGGTTTCTTTAACTTTAATAATCGCCCGTGACAAAACTGATAATGTATTTTCCCCTCTTAGAAGTAAAATTAATAAATACAATTGATTGCTTTTAAAATTGTTAATAAACTATACATTTATTAAAATTATAACATAATATAACCTATAATATAATTCTAATAAGAAAATGCGGTTTAAGTAAAACAGTGGAGCGCAACTCCAAACAGTGGAGCGCAACTCCATAGCCAAATAGCATTGACTAATCCACCTATAACTAAAGCAAAAAAGAATGAACCATATGAAGTGCAAATTATTTTAGTTTGGGTAGGGAAGGGACTACATTGTTTACAAAATTCTGTCCCTGGCGTACAGCTGCATAGATGGCTCAGCACCAGAATATCTCAAGGAACTGATTTATAAACATGTACCTCTAAAGAGCCTGCGGTCTTCAATACAGTACTTACTGAGTGTTGCTAGAGTGGATAAACACAGAAAAAAGTCTTACGTAGTGCGTTCTTTTGAAACGATAGCGCCAAAATTATGGAACAGTTTACCTAAATCTTTGAGGGGAATTGTAAATGATAAAAAATCGTTTAAGAAAAGATTAAAAACTTTTTTATTTCAATAGATTTCGGAGGATCAGAGCGCAGTGAGCAAGCTAAAGTGGCATGGATAGCAGCGCGATATAAATATCAAATCAATTCAAATAAAATAATCGGGTAGAACATTTTTCTAAATTTATTTAAACCTGGGTGGGTTAGGGGTTAGTTACTTTGCCCCAGGCAGCACAAGGATACGTCTCAAAATAAAGGAATTAATTTGATAAATAATTAACCTTCTTGACGACAAACATTTCGGAGGTAGGGAATAGGATGTGTACATTTTTACATTGATGACAATATAGTTAACTCTTATGGTATTACATATGTGAAAAAAGAGATGTTATTCTCTCTTTTTTACAAATATACGTATGTTTACCAAATAAGAAGATCAATGGCATTAACAAATCTTGGGTACATTTATATAATTATAATCATGAATATCAAAACCCAATCATTTTACACATTTGAAAAATTAATTTTGAAAAATAGAGATGGGTTAATATTTACTTTCAAAAAATTAAAATATATTTTTGTTTTTATTTTGCAAAAAGTAAAGAGATTTGTATTTGATGAGATTAACATAAAAAGCAACAGCACTAAAATCTGTTCTAGACGTGAAAAAGGGTTGTGCGATCCTTCTTTAGATAAAAAAATTGTTTTACGATTTTCTGATAATATATAATTTTTTTTAACAAAGGCAAAAAATATGTTTAAATTTTTGCTGAAGATATCAATATATATCGAATTCCTATAATATAAAATATTATTATTTTTCACATGGTTGTTACTATTCTAATGTCTCTGGTTTTTCATTTTTATTTTACTTTAGCAATTTATAGTTTACATATTTTTAATAATTGTAAAGCGCTTAGAGCTGTAAGGTAAGCGCTAAACAAAAATGCCTAAATAAATAAATAAATAAATATAGAGTTTTTGGTGTAAATTTAAGGCAAGTGTTTTAACAATTTTTAGAGAACATAAGTTGTAATTCAAGGGCACGAAAAGGGGTAAATCTAAAGTATTTCTCTAACGTAGCAATTGTCCCTCAATTAACTTCTTTAGTGACAAAAGTGATATAATTAGTAATAATTTAGACTGTGCATATTAAGGTCATGTTTAGAGGGGGAAAAAAGTAGTTTAGGAGCATGAAAAGGAGTAGGGTACGCCTATAATATATATCAGATAAATACTTCTCAAAACGTAATGATGTTAGAAACGTAAATATCATTACATTTTTAAAGTTATGAATTGTGATGAGTTTTTGCAATAGCAGTTAGAAATTAACGCATAGGATCTACCATTATTATTCCGATAACATCGGTTCATTTATTCTAGTAATTCAGAAAAATTTACGGGCGCATGCGCAACAACTCACAAAAGTTTTATGAATGGTATAGGAGCAACTATTCAAATAAGAGTTCTGTCTATCATCCATTCATCCAATCCATCCATCCATCCATCCGCCCACCTGTCCGTCAATCCATCCATCCATACAACCATCGATCAATCCATCCATCCATCTATCTACCTATCCACATATCTATCTACCTATCTATCTACCTATCTATTCATCTACCTATCTATATATTCATCTACCTATCTATATATTCATCTACCTGTCTGCCTGCCTGCCTGCCTGCCTGCCTGCCTCTCTCTCTCTCTCTCTATCCATCTACCCATCCACCCATCCTAGGACAGTACCAGGTCATGCAAGCAGCGGTAGCACAGAGTTGCAATTTTGTACTCTATGCGAGCACAAACCGGCAGCCAATGCAACCCACTCAGAAGTGTTTTAGAATATATATAAATTTTTGGCATCTGGGAGAATAAGAGGAAGGCAAAGAAAAAGATGGTAGGATAACATCAAAGAGTGGACAGGACTAACACTGGGCAATATAGTGCATAGTGCTGAAGACGAGGGAATGGAGGAGGATCGTTCACATGTCATCTGTGGCGCCCCAACGGTCCAAGGACTAAGGGACATGATGATGATATATATATATATATATTACCCTTAAAATGACAATTAAAAAATATTTTAAGTATATTAAGGGAATTTGAATGTTATGATATTCTTCTTATTATTTTAAATTATCGGCTTAGTATTACAATTAAAAATTCATAATTACATAATTTGTCAGGAAAGCCCCAAAAAATCTGGGTTTTTTTAGTGTCTTTTATTGTATTTGTTGTTCCATTGCTTTGTTAATATTGCGTAATTAAATTTAAATTCATGTAATACACATGACTTCAAACAATATCAAATTAAAATTTACGTTGTTTATTTTCGCATCTACATTTATCTTTTCTTGTGTACGTTAGCTTAAGTCACAGATCTGATATATTTTAACATTCCTTCCTGCAACCGACAACGAACACACACTTCCCTCATAAAGAATTAAAATGATTGGTGATCCATTCAAAATTTAATTTTTAAAAATTCTATTTAAATTTAATATAGAGTTATTATTTGTCACCTTTCTTTTAAACATACAGCTGCTTCCTAATGTACTCGGCTGTTTTAGTCGAGCTTCTTTGAATGAACCGTTGGATTCTCTTCTGCTGTTGGTGGATGCTGGTTGCACCCGCTACCTTGATTTTGCCTCCATCAGTAGCCAAATAAGTCACATCCTTTATGTGATAATGGTGATGGTGAATGTTGATCTCTTGATTTGAACAGGCTTGGCTGTATACATAAATGATTATAATATAATTTCTGTCATAAAATTTTAATAAAGAAAATTTTAGTTTATATTTTAAAAAAAAAACTGTATTCGTATGACCATGACGAGCATTAAGTTAGATTATATTTAGTTTTAATAATTAACTCGTACAACTTTTGAGTGTTTAGTATAATTGGTAGTCTAGTTAGTAAGCGTATCCTAGGAGGAGGCCAACACTGGGTAAAAAATAAGACCAATCAACTAATTTGGAATACAAAAGCAGAATTTTGGAGGGAATTGAATAAGCTACCATAAAAATAAGTTTGTCTTACAGTCTTATGAAATGCATTCTGAACGTTATTTATTTCTTTGGGCATTTTATTGTCTAAAATCAAATTTGTTGGGGTTTTCTATTAATAGTTTGACCTACTTTAAAATCCGAGGGAAAGATCAGGTCTTTGAATTTGTGAGGTAACCTATAATTACTGTATTGACTTTAAATACAGAATTTAAATTATAAATATGCCATTTCATATGATGTATTCCAGTACTTTTAATTCATATGACTTTTATTATAATTTAAGGAGAAAGAAAGTGAGCTACTCTTCTATAACTCAAAAAAAAAAGAAATTTGATAAGAGCGAAAGCGATACTTAATGCTTATGCACATTTTAAAAATTTTACAGTTGTTGCCCTTATTTTTTTCTGTGATTAAATTAAGACTAACTTAAGTTTCAGTAAATAAAATGAATACTAACCCTTCATTATTTTGCAACAAACTATTTTTTCTCTTTAATTTGTCATCTGAAGCATTTATAGCCATGATGGTGTCCTGCAAAATAACGTTATCATGTATTCTACGTACAGCAGCTAGTAACTCGTTATCAAACCTATGTAGATACATGCAGCATCCTTCATTTTTTACCAAGACGTGGCTCGTCTCTGTTTCTGTATGTAGCTCCCCAGCGTCTGTCAGCTCAGATCTCACCACGTTCAGCAGTGCGGAGATTCCTGTTCTCTGTACACAATTAACACTGGCACCTCTATGAATTAATAAATGAACAGTGTTTAAATGTCTGTTTCTTAATGCAAAGATCAAAGCACATGACAAAGTCTTCTGTTGCTCAGTGTCATTTTTGTCTTGATTAATCATAAACTCTACAACATTGGTATGTCCAAAATGAGAAGCTACAACTAAAGCTGTCAAACCGATTCTATTTCTTTCCTTCACATCTGCTCCATGATCTACAAGTACTTGAACTGCATTCAAATGACCATTCCGAGAGGCAATCATTAACGCCGTAAGGTCATCAACATTTTTAGCATCAACTATTGCTCCATTTTTGACAAGGAATTGAACGATATCGGAATGACCATTCTGTGAAGCTTTCATCAAAGCTGTCCAACCAAATACATTTTTCTTGTTTACTTTTGCCCCCTGTCCAACAAGTAGTTCCGAAATCTGTCCAAGTCCATTTTCTGCCGCAATAATTAAAGCTGTCGATAAATACAGATTTTTTTCATTGACATTAGCTCCACGTGAAATAAGAGTTTGAGCAGATGAAGTTCTTTTGTTGAGTAAAGCTATCATGAGATTCGTCCACCCATCAATGATTTTCTCATTGACGTTCGCTCCATTGTCAAGTAGCTTCTTTATGACGTCATCATGACCATATTGCGATGCTATCGCCAATGCAGTCCACCCGATCTTATTTTTCACATCGACCTCTGCATTAGATTTAAGTAAAAGTTCAACCTGCTCATGATTTCCCAGTTCAGATGCAATCATCAAGGGCGTCCATCCGTCGTTGTCCTTTGTATTTACATCTGCTTGATGATGAATAAGTTCTGTAGCGATTGACATATTGTGCAGAGATCATTACATCGTCATATCACCTTTCACTGCATCATCTCTGAAAAAAAAAGATTAATATTGAAAAATGTGTTAAAATTATTTTTACTGAAACAGTTTTCATGATTTAATGCTTTATTTTGGGTTCAAGGAAAAACGTGATGAGTGGACCTAGTGTAAAATAAATGCCTTCAAGATTCTTTTCACTTTTTTCCACAGGAACAAATATAAATAACGTTTTTATGGCATGTCGAGTGAACATTTTCTAGAAATTTGGAGTTATTTTTCACTCAAATCAATTCCACAATTTCCATTTTTAGTCGGTGTACGGGGTCCTATATTATATTATTTTAAAACTAACACAGACTCTAGATATAAAGAGCACATCATTTAAATTTGGTTTAATAATATAGCAAAATTCAATGTAGGACACTTTTTGCTGAAGTTTTGACATTTAATCATACATCAAGAATCTCCATAAAATAGGGTGATTTAGTTATCCCTAAGATAGGTACACTAACAAAATCATTCAAATAAAAATATTCAAGTTAATTTTTCAAATTCATCCCATTACAATTTAAAGGAACTAGCTAATAAATGTTGCTGTTTAATTTTTTACTATTTGGGCCCTGGGCTTCAAGAGGACTTAATCATTAATGCTTTATAGCAGTGAGTAGTATAGTTTGGATAACGAACATACCTTTTTTTAAAAAACAAGTGTCCTTAAATTTCAGCTGCAAATACCTAAGATGAAGCATTTTATTTAAAATAACAAGTCGACCCCCTCCATACAACTTTTACAAAAAAATGTGCATATTATTATTTGAAGAGCACCGATATTAAAAAAGGCATTATGAAAGTTATGTTTACCAAGTTTGATAATGATGTAACAATTGACTAGAAGCTTGCATTTTAACGGAAGCCTTCTTGTATAACTGTGGATATCATAAGTAAAATAAATTCTATATATTTAACACCCATTTGTAATTCTGATGTCCTATTTTTTTTTTAAAACATAGAATAAAGATTGATTTTTTTAAAATATGCAAGCACCAAACAAAAGAGCACCGATAAATTCCTTGAATAGATTTTTGAAAGCGGGCAATTCTAAATAAAGGCTTTTTGAAAAATGCGCACGCCAAAAATAACTTAACTTAAACATCCCTGGTAGCCATTCAGTATGAAAATAACATTTATTTTTTCACCCTTTGCATTTTACGTATTTTTACATTTTAGCTTTTGGGATAAGGAGATTAAGACCAAACTTTCCAGGAACCATCTGTATGTCAGGAGGAATGGCTTTGTCAAATTTAGTTGAGATCAATCGTTAGGCTTCCTTGTGATTGATCGACTCATTTACTTATATAATCTCATTGAGCTTTATATCTTAGATGTGTGCATCAAACAAATTTGAAATGCGATTGATGGATGTTATTCAGATTTTCCTGCATGATGATTATTTGATACCAGATTTACCAAGCTTCCCGAAATCCTACAAATCATAAGTTTTTCGATTTGTAAATTAATTTTTTGGCACTAATTTTAGGAAAATTCATCAAATTTTTTAAAAAATAATTGATTTTTGTTCTTTTTGTTTTATCTTTGTGTAAGATGAAATGTGTTTAATTAAATAAAAAATGTTTGATTTTTAATTTACCATCATGTCATTTATTTGTATTTTATCTAAAGAATTTATAGTATTTTGCAAATCCAAAAACTTTCTGATTTTTTAAATTTTTTTTACTGCTTCAATTTTAAATAGATTAATTAATAACAGACATATACATATTTCTTGCCATTTGTAAATATATCCTTTCTTCTCTGGGTAAGTGTGCCATTTCTATAACATTTATTATATAATATTCAGTTTTTTATAGCCATAAAATCAAAAGACCTTTTCTACAAAACAGCATAGTGGTTGCGACGATGAAGTCAGAACTGACTCCGTGCAACATTAAGCCAAATTTTGGCGCAGAAATATGTCATTCCTCCTTCCTGGCCGACAGAAATTTCCCCCCCCCCCTTTTTGATAAAATTTCGGAAAGGGAACACTGGTGAAGCCTAGTCAACCCAGAGCCACATATGCTCTAGTCTGACGTTTTTTTCACATTTCTTAAAAATCTTAAGGTGATTTTTTAAAATAATTAATTAACTGATCTGAAATAGCTCTGATCTGATCAGTTAAATATATTAACTTGTTCATCTTTGACTCAGCTATCATTAGATATTTTTTGTATATTTTATTTTCTTAGTTATTAAAAATAATTCAAACATTATTGGAGAATTATTTCTTTTCAATTTATGCAAAGTTTTGACAAAGTTTTCACACAGTATGAAGGAAAAAAAAAATCCCTGTTATAAAAGATTTAAAATTTATTTAAATAAAATACTTCATCATCTAATACAATTCATAGTCAAACATGACAAAAATTCTATGAACAATCAAAAAGTTGTCAACATTTTAGCCAGACCTATATTTTGTCTTTTTTTCCTAAAAAAATGCTCTATAATTTTTCTTTTAATTAAAATTATGTTTTGTATGAAATATATTTTAAAAAATGGGCCTCATAGCTTTTAGATTTGTATATTAAATATATTTCTTAATAATTCTTGAGTAAAAGATAACTAAGTAAACTTTAATGAATATATAAATAGCTCAAAACAAGAGTCAATGGTTTTTTTCTTTTATTTTAAAATAGCGGTATTCGCTGACGTTAAAGTTTTAAAAAAATTAAATGTTTCAGTACAATAATGCTAATTTGATATTAATGTCAAATACAATCCATTCCTCACTAATGTGATCTATTTTTTCCCATGTACCGGCATTTTTATATATCTTTGTTATAATCATCACATAACACAGGCTGATAAACACAGTATTCCTTAATTATATTTATGGACTCTGAACAAATATTATTTCTTAAAACAGTCTGCAGTTTTATTATAATAATTATATTTGATAAATAAGAGCTTGTCCTGGACTTGATTTCTACATAAGATTAGGTAAGATTTTTCACTACTACAGAATATTCACTCAATAAAGAACCTGTGAAAAAAAAATTTGATTGATTCATAAATAAATTAACACTAATGACTAATGGTATCAGTAATTGTATGCTATCAGTAAAGGAAAATACCATTAATCCTAGTCCAAATGCCTAAATTAGTATAAAAGTAAACCATTGTACATAGAAAATACATTATAACATATGTTGTAACAATAATGTGAGTTTATTCTGTATGCATTTTGCTACAAAGTGATTAGATTAAAACTTACCACCACTTGTTTTAATTTTAAGGGTAAAATCTTCAAAGATATTCATCCAGTAACTCTGTAACTCAGTAAAAGGGTGGAGTCCAGGCTAAATATTTAGGATCAATAAGGAATAACTGCTTCTTGATCCAATACCTGCATTTTTGTCGCTCTCTCCTCCTTCCCATTAGAGTTAGAGAGCTTTTAATAAAAACGTAATTTTTTTTTTTTATTCTGCCGACAGTAGTCTCTACTAATACTAGTGACTAGCGATAATGATAATTAAATTTTAAACACATTTCTACTATGCAATATTAGAAAATTTAGAAGATTATTCTTGGCTGTACCATATTTTAAAGAAATATATTTAGATCTAGTTAATATTTAATAACTCAGAAGTCCTTAACTTTAAATTTATTAATTGGAAGTCACTTAGTCAATTATTTTGTCACATGATGTGAGTAAAAACGAGTAAGATTTCCGGTATATTGTATACAACACACTAGTGCTTGACAACAGTAGCCCGATACACACTACAACTACACTACATTTCGTCCAATGAAAATTAACAATAAAATAAACAAAGGGGAATGACTCCTGCATCAATATTGAATAAAAACGCAAATGACGTCATGAGCACGCACGGAGCTCAACAACATCCTGCCGATAATAGTATTGATAGTTCCCATCGAATATTGTTCACAAATTTTTCTTGAAATAACTTTCTTCCTTTAATTATAACTGACGTATATTTATTGTCACAATTATTTATTTCATTTAAAAAAAACGCGTGCATTCCATAATATTACGAAAGGTAAAATTTTTAATTAACATGACATTGGGGAAGCACTGATGAAGTATCTTTTGTTGTGTGTATCAGCCTAGTGATGGCTTACTCACATCACGTGACCAAACAAGGAAGTGACTAAGCGACTCCCAAGTTTCAATCGGCCGAAATTTTCCGCTATTTTTTTTAAATATTTATTTCGCATAGCGACGCTATTTATTTATTTATAATTACTGAAACTCAATAAAATTCAAATAGAATATATCAATATAAGTATAAATGGATAATATATACTTCAGCCAATTAAAATTATTATAAAAATATCACTTCATTGTTTTATTATTAATTTTACAGTCGGGAAATCAAAATTAAAATTAAGCTTACTTGTTTACGATAGCATTAGTCGGTACTTTTATATGCAAATCGTGATAAATTTCATGATTAGAGTCTCCATTTGGATACATTACTTTAGACAAACAAATAACTCCTTGATAAATCGGGAAATTAAAATCATTTGAATTTGACAATATCCATACTACTATTTAATTTTCTTTGTGAGACTTATATTTTTTTGTTTTTTTTTAAATCTGCGAAGCTTTCAAGGGATACTCCGAGCTGAATAAGTTTCCAAAAATTTTTTTTTTTAAATAGTAATTTCAAATTTTGTAATAATTTTAATTTTTTTACAAATACTTAAGCCAATGAAACAACTTATTAAAATATAATAAATAATTTTTTTTCAATTAAAAAAAAAAAGTTAAAAAATAAATAAACCACCCACAAAATCTATGGTACTTATTATAAGTACTGCAGAGAGTTAAGTTAGGATAGAATTTAAGGCCTCAGTGCATGACTTTACCAGTACCTTTACCGACCAATGCTACGGTTATTTTACGATTTATGCTATAGATAACTAGGTCACAGTGTAACAGTTGTACTCGACTCGCTGAAAATGTCTAACGCCTAACGTATCGCTATAAAATGATAATTTACCATAAAGTCAATACTCTCAAGCATTGAGATTGTGTGTACGTGGTACATTGATCACGCTTTCGTATTACCTTTGTAGCATTTGGTCTTATCGCCTTTGAAATTTGGCATAACAGGGTCACTCATTTATAGTTTTAAAAATGTTGTAAAGAGTGTGTGTCCGACGGTAACAGGGAAGGCAACGTTCCTTCCTTGTTTTTAAGATGTGATAATTTTTTACAAATCATTTTCCACTTTAGATTTACTGTTCAACTCTGCACCACCATTTATATCGGGGCTGCAAATGATACACTGTTTACAAATATATAACTTTCTAATCTATCAAAATCAATTTAAACAACAAACAAACACATATTTGATGCTTGTTAATGTAACGATGCTTAACTGACCTATTAATGTATTTCTTTTCTTAAGTTATTATTACTTAAGTTGTTGTATATTTAAAAAAAAAAACACCAAATATCGCAGGCCTATACTTATAATGTTATTTTAAACAAGCCTCACCTTTCAAGCTGAATTGCAAACTCATATCGTTTATGTCTTGGAGTCGTGTAACAACGAACACACTCAAATGTACGACATGGCCTTACTTTCTACACTAGATAACACACACCACGAAATCTCATTAATTGCAGCGTGTAAGGCCGATTGTATTCCTTCCCGCTTTACTATGGCCTACAAAAAGAAGAGCTGGTGGCCTAGTTACACCAGGATGTGTCGTGAAAGCTATGGAAATCAAGTGAAGCCTGTGGAAACACTCTAGTTTAAAAAAAAAAATGTTAGCAGTGCTATGAGAAATAATGGTCTTCGCACAGAAAATCTCCCGATGTTGTTTTGTGTAAGTGCTTATTCCAACTTAAGTCATACATTCGTCTGGTCTTATTTGGTAAACTGGCAACAATTTTATTTTGAATATGTAATATTTGTTTTCGCTTTTATATCGATATCAAAGGGTGGCATTTTCGGCCAATTGAAGATAATTTTTTTGTTTTTGTGGGGGAGCGCTTCAAAAATCTCGTTAAGTCCTTGAATGGCACTAACCCTATTTACGCCATGGCCGATCGCTGTTCGGATCTTTGACGAATCGCCATCGCCGCTGTTTTGCCGCCACCAATTTCCGTCACCTTTTTTCGCAAAACGTTTTTCCGCAAAAGATAACAAATTAACAATGATGTTAATTCTAAGTTAATAGATTAAATACACAGGGAAGTCATTTGGGTTGGGCAGGGTGAGCATACGAAGTATTTGGGTAGGGCAGGGTGAGCATACGAAGTATTTGGGTAGGGCAGGGTGAGCATACGAAGTCATTTGGGTAGGGCAGGGTGAGCATACGAAGTATTTGGGTAGGGCAGGGTGAGCATACGAAGTATTTGGGTAGGGCAGGGTGAGCATTTACCAACCACCCTGAATGTGCAGGCTTTTAAACATTTTCTATTTCCTGTGACGCCTTCAGTAATAAACAACTTAACAATCCGACCAAGTTTTCCACCTGGAAAAAAAAAACTGTACTGACGCCCCTGATTTAAATATGTTAAATTGTAACGATGCTAAATTGTGTTTGTCGTTTATTTGTTTGTTTGTTCCGCATAAGCTCCTGCGTGGATTTCTGGTTTTTATATACCCGATTTATGGGAATAATTGTTTATATTTTTTTTAAAGTGCATACCCCTTTTTTCCCTTGGACAAATGCACCTCGACAAATGTAAACGTGATGCGATTTTTAAACCAAATTGTCACGTCATAGGGTTGCTCCAATGTACGCTGTGAGATCCCCTGTATGTTGCGAGTGGATGACCTGAACACAGATACCCTAATTAATCAACAAATACATTGCTGGGCTTAAATCTTCATACATGTGACACCAAACTTAAAAGATAGGGTCACAACACAACCGACCCACATATAGCAAAGAGGTAACAAGCATCCGAAGTTCCTCTGTTAACCAGCTGTAACGTTTTGCTAATATTGTAATTTTCTTTGATTGCACATGCACTCGTTGCCCTGTATATTTATTTACAATAATGATGCTTTTTTTTTTTAAATCGTCACTTTAAATAGTAAATTATCTTTAGATATTTTGATTTACTTTGAGAATAATTAATTTCTTAAAATTGTTAAAATTGTATTTCCTTGGGCACATAAAAACAAGACAGTGTATGAACAATTGGAGCAAGTCGTGGTAAGATCACCTAAGCGTTATATAGCTGGTGGCAGATGTAAACAATTCCGCCAATCTTCCCCGCTCCTCCCAGAATGAAAGTCCTATTCGGGTTGGGCATGTGATAACAAAAACAACGGTTTTGAGCTTCACTGTTTGGCATGAATCACGTAGGTCTACAGTAAATCCGAAATCCCTAACGTACACATTCGTCAAATATTTTGACTGAATTCCTCTAGTCCCTCTACAACTTTATTTGAAAAGCAATTTAACCGTTCCCGTTCCTTCGCGACACAAATGATTGCATACCATTAAAACACCTTGACTAGTGTGGCGTAATAAAGGTTAACCGATATTTGTGATACATCTTGTCAGCTGGTAATGTTTTACTGTATCAGGGGCCTGTATTACGTGTTGTTATGTGAGAGAATAAGTTTATTTCCCCTTTAAGCACGATGTTAAATCAGTTTCTTTGGACTAGCCATGGGCTTTTAAACAATACCGTAAATTTGTACAGATTTCATGAAGCTTAATTTGATTTTTTTTTTTTGATGTGCATTTGAGTAAATGCTATGTTTCGGTAGGAGTTCTGTTAATATAATTTAGTGATCGGAGTTACCACTTTTAAAATCGTTTTTATTAACTCGCTTTTGTTCATGTGTTGCTTTGTTTCCCGGTGGCGAAATCTTCGTAATGCTTTTGACCCACTTTCCTTCATCCTATCGCAAATAGACTTGTTGTCGATGACAACACTCTCTATTACATTTTAGGCACAACCCCTCCCCTCATTACAAAATCTGTTTGTCTTGATTTTCAAGGAAGGGAGGAATATTAATGATTTAATGTGTAGCTGTTGCTATGTGGTTTGTTAGGGACGTATTTGGGTATGCTGTAAAAAATGTATTTTTAATGGAAAATATTCAACGTGTTTTCGCCAGAAGTTGAACCATTGACATAACCGCGTGTTAATAAATGATAAATCACATACAATTACATAAATTAAAACAAAAATGCATATTAAGGAAAAGAAACAAGGACACACGAGACGCAAAGTGCAAATAAGAGACAACTATATTTATATTAATAAACT
Source organism: Lymnaea stagnalis (assembly GCA_964033795.1). Classification (NCBI taxonomy): domain Eukaryota; kingdom Metazoa; phylum Mollusca; class Gastropoda; family Lymnaeidae; genus Lymnaea; species Lymnaea stagnalis. The sequence goes on along the minus strand of CAXITT010000127.1, from coordinate 610,478 downwards.
GTTTCCTTGTTTGTATGTCGTATATTCCGTATGCGGTCTTTTAGCCTTCATTTGATTGCGAGCAAACGTTGATGAGTTGTTGCCCACGCGATGGCAAAATTTTCCGAATTGATGCAATCATTTTAAATTTTCAGTTTTTGGCGGGGGGGCTCTAAATTCCTTTTTTAAAATGAGCTATATAATTTACGTATGCTTTCCTACACCATTCATCCAATGGCGATACAAATTTGGTGAGTTGTGCGCACACCCAAAATGGTCTTCTTCATTGAAGAAATGGTGATGTTAAGCGAGTCTCAGAAACTCATCGCTCATAAGACGGATTGAAATATCCATTTGTTTTTTTTTTTTGGCAAGGAGAAGATGGATATCATTTCTACATCTAATTGAGATATCAACAAACAGGTGAGGACAAGTATAAGAAAGTTAGGGCCATGAATTACTATTTATATGGAATGATAATTAGTAAAAACGCTGAAAATTCTATCTTGAAATGTCGACAATTGTTCCATCAATACATTGTCGATATGTATGCGAAATTTGAAACCGAACGACTTCTCTATAAGCGATTATATCAAACCAAAGTTAGTTTCCGAATAGTACATTCATTTACGTGTTGCTGTTGTTAATGATGGCAATGTGAATACAATGAATTTGGAAAAATGGCCACATTTACAGGGGGTCCACGGCACATGCATGAATCCGCACAATTCAGATGGAATACAAATATTTTTGTTAACTGAACAATCATAATCGGATATTCATGATATTTCTGCGCGTGTTTAAAAAAAAATTGAAATCTTTAATAGATTTCCTTTTCAAGCATCGCTTTTTTTTTGAGAGACACCTTGTAGGATGTATTCTATTAAAGAGCAAAAAAGAGCATTGCCACTTGCAAACATTTTAATTTGGTTGAAGGAAAAACTCCCACCAGATAAATTTGATTCATCTCAGAAAATATGCCAGATGTCGACATTGATCAATACTTATTTAAAGTCGACACCAAAAAAACAAAAAATCATTCATGATCTATGGGGCCTACTCAAAAAAATTCACCTTCATTTCTGATGGCAAATGCACGAAACGATACCAAAGAGGCTTATTTATGGAGGCTATCACTGGCAATGATTGATATTCACACTGACGTCATTAATCAACTGAAGAATGGTGGAAAAAACATCACATTAACACTGCAAAACAACGGTGTTAAAGTTGAAAATACTTCGGTTGTACCGTATTCCCCATTACACTCGGAAACGTAAAAATCACACATCATTGTTGAGTATTGTGTTATGTAGCACACATTCCCCGTGCGTGAACTATCTTTGATTCCACATTAAACTACTAGCAGACGGTAACGTTTGTTGTGGGCGTGGTTAAATCTCTTTGATGTATCTTGTTTACAACCGTGTTTACCAATTAAATATGTTTAGAGTGTCTCCTAGTATCTTGTCGAATGTTCTCGATAACCCGAGAAATGTAAAAAACACGTCATAATTCTTTTCTGGAAGCGTCTTACGCTACATGTATTTAAGGGAGTGACAGATACGGAGAGACGGAGATTCAGATAGATAGTTTGAGCTTCACGAGACCCGTATTATTCTTTGTGTATTTATATGTGTTTATTCGCATTCGTTATTCATCATTATTCATTGACACATTGTACTATCTGTGTTAACTGTGTTCCGGTACAAGAGCTACCATACTGTTAGTTGATGATTGTCATTATATTTTCTTTTCTTTTGTAATTATATTAAGACTTAAATAAATCTTATTAATTGTAACTAGCAACTGTTTTGGGTGTCCTATCTTTAATATTGTTGACTCTATGGTATCGTCCTTTGTTAGGCACTGTTTACAACAAGCCAATACAATTAAAATATGAGATTAATTTCTCACAAGAGAAGCCAGTGCCTAACAATTGCAATTCGATGAAATCGATCACGTACATTTGTAAATATTTTAACAAAGGAGCCATATGGCAGTTTTTGGAGTGGGAAATGCAACTGCATCCATCCATAAAATCTACTAATAACAACTGGATCACTACATTAGCAGCAAAGAAGCATTATTGTGCAACTTATAATTTTCAATAAATGATCGACATCCAACAGTTGTTCATTTTTGCAATGCTCATTAAAGGTGGATAGCGTGCGCGTACCTCAAAGCAGAAAATGCACATATAAGAGCTGTGTCACCACAGCCAACAACGTTAACTGATTTCTCGGATATATATGTGTGTAAAGTCGTTACTTTAAACTTGAACTGCCAACATACTACACATGGAATGCGTTAGCAAACAAACTTTTAACGTCACAAACAAGGAAGTGCAGATAAAGGGCATCAAATTATATTCGACCGACGCCATAGGTCGTCTGTACACTGTTCACCCAGGTAGGTCGTCTGTACACTGTTCACCCAGGTAGGTCGTCTGTACACTGTTCACCCAGGTAGGTCGTCTGTACACTGTTCACCCAGGTAGGTCGTCTGTACACTGTTCACCCAGGTAGGTCGTCTGTACACTGTTCACCCAGGTAGGTCGTCTGTACACTGTTCACCCAGGTAGGTCGTCTGTACACTGTTCACCCAAACAGTGCAGAATGCTTTTTTTTTTTTTTGTTGCGATTTCTTTTAATCAACGCATGTGAAACATAGTCCACGTACCGACATCCTTCAAAGAATTTCCAACAGTAAATGGTCAAGTATGGGCCGCTTATCTTGCCAAGAATTAAATCTTCGGGAAAACGATTCACATTAAAATAGTTCACTAACTGATGCATCGAATACTGCTTACCAACAGCTAATATGCAGATTACTTGAAATCATATTGGGAATATGCTTCCCATCGAATTCAAAAGATATGTGCGAAAAATACAAAGACTACATGATTGAAAACATCCTACATCATAAGCGTGCAACGAATCGAAATCTGGACATTTCATTAACCCCAAACGTTTATAAAGAGGCATTGGTTTTGCTTGAGGACATAAGTTTTGCAATCACTAACAAGGCCCTGGAAATTTGGAAAAAGACTTTTGTCATTCAATCTTCAAACAACATTTCTCATCATGATTTGCAGCGACAATCACACTTTTTATGTCGAAAAATAGGTATATTCATTCAAACATATCTCACGGCAAATGTTCCAGATCAACGCGTGGCGCACCATATAATTATACATGCATTTACAAGCGAAAGCGGCGGAGGGCATTATCATTTATTGAATGAATTTACTATGGCGCACTAAAAAGCTTTGGGAGCGCTTCATCGTACACTAAAACTTTTGGGAGCCATTGAACATTTCTTCGGTGGTGCAATTATTTTATTGTATTGGGATTTTCAGCAAAATCTTTCAGTTATACCACGTTCATCAGAAGCTTATGAATAAATGTATGTGTCGAATCATCAGTTTTATGGCGAAACGGACAGAAATTGATTTTGAAGACAAATATAACACCATTGTTGGACATTGTGAAAGGGAAAATGACAATCGATGAATCCACACAATGTTTCACATTGCAAAGAAAACTTCAGTAAAATCACTGCAACCACTAACGAATCGATTCACAACGTTTCTCAAATATCGCACACAATTACAAAAACTCATCAGTGTCTCAGTGCACGTGCTATATTAGTAGCAGAAAACAACGATGTTAGTGCCATTAGCTTCAGCATTCAAAATGAAATCCCAGGTGTAGCGACCACGTATAAGTCCATCGATACTGCAAGACGGCGTTGTCAATTATCCAATGGATTTCTTGAATTCTCCTGATTTTCAAGGCATGTCGACGCACGCTTTAAAAGAAGGAGCTCTTCTTACACACACAAAAATCACATCAACTATTAATGACATTTGCTGGATCAGCGTCCTATTTAGATAGTGAAATATAAATCTGCTGACCCCATAATTGAGTAACTTGATGGAGCTCACTGCCTGATAGAGTTCATTCATACATTAAACCTAATAGAGATTTCACCACGTTATCTGTCTCTGAAAGTTCTTATTTAAACATGTTGTTACGCAATCTGATATCCTCCCAAAATTTGGTAACTGCACCAGGCTACAGATTAAAGCCTTACTTGGAAATTTCATTGACGGAACCATCTTCACGGTCAGTGATGTGGCAGACTTAGTTTGAATACCGCGAATTTCTAAGGGCGGTCGTTTAAAAGGCCCTGGATGGGATTAAGGAACATCTTATTCCCAAAATTTTTTTTTTTTTTAAAGGTAAGCTTAATTAACTGCTGCATGGTTACAAACCGTACCGAAAAGATTTTGAAATAGCAATGAAAAAAGTTTAGGGCCGTGATCAATGTGCCAGATAACTTGCAGTCGTGATATAGGGGGTCTATTTAACAGCCCAAGCAATAGCAATTCGACATTATGCTTTGGTAATTCGTGGATCATGATTTCAAAAAGTGAGAAATGATTCTTTACAGCAGACACAAATTTCATGCGGATTTACAAAACGCATCGTGCTTCCGGTGACCTCAACTACCCTCCTTTTATGTCCTTCCATGGAGATGATTGTTACTGCATCAGTATCCAAAAGCTTGAACTTCTTCTTCTATATATTAAGGGCCCACGATCAATTTATTAATCATTTTGGCTCCTATGCACACAGAGGGGATTTGCAATGTTTCTGTGCCTGGTGTTGATGAGGATATATCACTGTTTGCCATCGCTTCTTAGTGAAGGTATCATGTACTGGGCATTGGAAGTCCTGAGGCAGAAGACGCAAATGTGTCTAATGTTGTCGCCTCAACATATCCTTTTGAAATCTTGTTCCAGTCCTTGATTGTCTTGGGCAGGAATGAGTAGTTCTTATACTGGCTTCTTGCTGGTATGAGCCGGAATTGCCTTTCAATTCCAAAGCCCTCCCATAGAAATCAATATTTTCATTAGACTTCTACTCTTATCAAAACACGGAAAGACAAGATTTAAAAAAAAAAGAATTACATCCTACTTTATTTGTGATGCAGTAAAACTTGGTAGCTGAAGCACGGGTATTCAGTTAGGTGTGTACTCTTCTATAATATTATCGGCATATTTTTTTTTATCTTCAATAAAGTTTTTATTTAAACAAAGAAGCAATGGAAAAAAAAATAGTAAACGATCTTTGAAAAATGTAGGAATGATTTAGTCATTTGAAAGATGTCAGTGCAGATAAAATGACACTTCACATAAAGACTTTGATATTGCATTTTAACACATCCCATGCGTCACCTTTAATCATTCAGTGAAATAGACGTTAAAACATTTTTTGACAATGTCACCGAAATTGTCTATTAAGATTATAGGGTGTGAACTTATTTTACCCTCCGCATTCATAATTTTTTATGGTGCGATGATCAGTAAAACGTTCCAGATATTAAAAAAAAAAATTACATTCAAATCGTTTTAAGAGTGCAACTAAAATGCAATTTACAAATCACTGCAAAATCAGTCGCCCCATTGACAAGTCGATAAGTGTTGATAACATTAAAACCAAACTAATTTTTTAAGCATCTTTTTAAAATTCAAAACGATGTACTAGACGGAACATAAAATATTCCATTGTCATTTGTAAGGATTTAGAGACCATGTTAAGTAGTAGTATTTTAATTTCAAATGTCTTTTCTTTTGGTCATTTCTGGGGAAAATATACTTTGATGTCTAGCCTAGATAATCTTAAAAGGCAAAGGCAAGCAGTTTTGAAATCTGAAAATATAAAGATGTAGACAAGAAACACTTTATTTCTAAAGCAAGTTCAAGTCCAGCGCTTACCACTCAAATTAGCAAATACTGACCTCATACCACTTAATTAGCACTTACCACTCCAATAAGAACATACCATTCAAATTAACACTTACAGCTCAAATAAGCATATTCTTTAAAAATGGCGTAAACATAATAATTAAATCAATTAAAACATATAGTAACAACATTTGTATTAACGTTAGCGAATTCCAATTTATTTAACATTTAACAAACATAAATATATGCATTCATTCACTAATGGCTTCATCGATAACAGGAACTTCAGATCGAGATGTAGGTAGCAGGGTCGCAAGGTTTTCTTATTTCAGAAAATGGAACATTTTTATATAAATAATCAGTAAAAAATCAGCGACCACTGTACGTTACTAAACTATGAATAAAGCAAGCTTTATACGAGCAACGTAAAAACTTAACAAACCCAGTTGATAGCTACAGGTCTTTATTCCACAAGTCACCCTCCATTGTTCTTTGCATTTGGTCTTCTGGTCCTCCTGGGTTACCACCCTCCTTTTTTTTTACGGGGTCTTTTTCAAAGAAAGTAATACGATATCATTCTATAGAAAAGATCAATTAATCTCAATGGACAAGGATGTAAACTTTGCCTGAAATCATCCATAAGTAAAAGTAACAAATGCATGATTACGTATCATGGCTAAGCATGTTAGCACTCATGAAATCATATTTTTTTTTATTATTCAGCAGGACTGCACGTAGTAGAGATGCGGTCCACCGTGTTGGCCTTTATGGGTGTGTTACGAACCCGATTCTTCCCAAGGGTTGGATGGCTTCTTTCTTTCTAGGGGTTTAATTTCTTCACTACACAAGCTATATATTCTTACAATAAAATATTTTTTTAATACAAATAAGCTACACCTTCAACTGCCATTACTTTCAAGACCACACTCTACAATAATAATACGTCATATATCCCTTTCACGCAATACGTCACAAGATATCAAACATTTAATAACAACATCTCCTGAAATACTCTCCAAACAACACGCCATCACACTATAGATTCAAATCCTTAACAGTGTGCTGCTAGTTTACTTTCCGTTCAAATAATTTTAACTATGTGTTCTGTACCTTTAGAGCTTTTCATGAGTTACTAATGGCAAAAGTGAAGGAACTCCAAAGATGTCACAAACTTGCGCTACTCCAAATTGCGGGTTCGTCAATGCTTGTGGCCATGCAAGGCAGACATTTCAGCAGCATCACCGGGATAATGATTCCTTTTATCAACGTCCCCACCGCTGTCAACCTGTACTGGGGTGAAATCAATTGTTATTCTATGACAATGTTTAGATACGAAGATCTCAGAAGTCCAAGTGGAAAGGCTTTCCATGAACGTCATCCCCATACTGAAGAAGCAAGGCGGCCATATCTTTGTGACCTGTTTTCATCGCAAGCCAATGTGCAGTCAAGCCATCAAAGTTTTTCTTGCTCACGTCCGCTCCACTCTCAACCAGCAGTACGGCCGTATCTACATGACCTCTTAATGCTGCATACATTAATGGAGTACTTCCGTTAGAACTTGCGCGATTTATGTCAGCTCCCTTGTCAATAAGCATTTCGACCGTTTCTATGTGACCTCTGTCTGCCGCATACATTAATGCAGTGCATCCATCATTATTCATTTCATTGACCATCGCACCGTAATCCAAGAGCAATCCTACTGTTTCTGCATATCCATTTCTCGATGCCAGTATTAATGCAGTCGAGCCCTTAAGATTTTTGTCATTGACGTCACATCCGAATTCAATGAGAAGTTTAGCTGTTTCTAGATGTCCTTCATTAGCGGCGGCCATTAATGAGGTTCTGCCCTTATTAGTTTTTGCGTCAACGTTTGCTCCACTATTAATCAAAAGTTTGACAACATATCCGTGTCCTCGACATGATGCCAGATGCAAAGCAGTCAAACCATCTCGACTTTTATCATTAACATCGGCCCCTTTGTCAATGAGCATCGCCACAGTATTAATGTGTCCCCAGTTCGATGCCAATTACAGAGGAGTTTCTCCATGGTTACTTTTCTTTCGGAGATTTCCTCCGTATGCAATAAGTAGTTCAACAATGTGAAGATGTCCCTTCATAGATGCTAGGAATAACGGACTTTCACCGTCATTATTTGTTATATTGACATTCACTCCAAGTTTTAACAATAGCTCCACTACTTCTGTATATCCATTTTCTGCTGCGTACATGAGAGCAGTTCCACCGTCATTATTTTTCTCATTAATATTAGCTCCTATCTCCAACAGAAATCTGGCCACTTCCCAATGGCCTCCATCTGATGCACACATCAAAGCAGTCCAGCCCAGATCATTTTTCTCATCAACATTTCTTATATTTTGAACAATAAGAGCAGCCGTTTTTAAAAATCCTCCATCAGATGCCAGCATTAAAGCTGTCCAACCATCGATGGTTTTCTGATTAACGTCTCCCCCATGTCTCATCAGCAGCTGAACCGTCTCATCATGACCTCCTTCTGACGCACAAATCAGAGCAGTGTAAGCTTTGTTATTCGCTTCATTGACGTTGGCTCCGTGTGCAATCAAGCGAGCGACTATTTCTGTATGACCTTTATCAGATGAAGCCACCAAAGCTGTCCAGCCATTAGACGTCTTCTGATTAACGCTTGCTCCTTTCTCTATCAAGAGTGAGACAATTTCCAGATGTCCCAATGATGACGCACTCATCAGGGGTGTCATACCAAAATCGTTCTCCTGGTTAAGATCCAGTTGATTATAAATTATGGATTCAATAGTTTTTGTTTGACCTTCTTCTAGTGCCCACATTAACATCAAAAATTTAAGTTTATCATTACTAATTAATAAACCTGCAGATTTTGAATGTTCGTGCTGTGTTGCTATTTGAAGTGCTGTGCGTCCAAAATTATCTCTCATAGCAGTATCAGCTCCAAAACTAAGCATTATTCCAAGATTCTCCGTATGGCCATTCTGTCCCGAAAACATGAGTGCTGTCCAGTTGTCACTATCTGTGGCATTTATATCGGCTCTATTATTTAGTAATAAACTAATATTTTTTGTATGTCCATTTTGTGATGCTAGCATTAGTGCAGTGCAACCAGACTTGTTTTGTTGATTAACATTTGCACCTTTCTCAATTAACAATGCAACAATGTCACAATTGTCATTCTGAGATGCAAACATCAGAGCAGTGGAACCTAAAGTGTCTTTATCATTGATATTTGCATCTTTATCAATTAACAATGCAACAATGTCAAAATGGCCGGCCTGAGATGCAAACATCAGAGCGGTGCAACCTGAAATGTCTTTGTCATTAACATTTGCACCGTTCTCAATTAACAGTAAAACAAGTTTCCTAAGATCACATTCAGATGCAACGATCCCTGAAGCACAATCTGAACTGTCTGGTTCATTAACCTTTGCATCTTTCTCAATTTTTACGAGATCGTGTTTGTCAATCTGCGATGCAACCATCAGTGCAGTCAGGCCATCGTTATCACATCCATTAACGTCAGCTCCATGATCAATAAATAACTTGACAATATCTGTGTGACCATTCAGTACAGATATCATTAGAGAGCCCCATCCTTCATTTTCTTTATGATTAATGTTACAGCCCCTGTTTACTAACAAAGAAGCAATATCTCTGTGACCATTTTGAGATGCGAACATCAAAGCTGTCCAACCATCATTGTCTATTTCATTGACACTGACACCCTTTTTAATCAGTAAAGACACAATTCTTGTTTTATTTTCCCTGGATGCAAACAACAAAGCAGTCATCCCATCTTTGTCCTTTATATGTATGTCTGCACCATATTGAAGTAGTATGTAGACCGTGTCGATATGCCCTTCTCGTGATGCCACCATCAAGGCTGTCCGATCATATGAGTCATGAGAGTTTACATCAACTTTCTTATTTATGATTATGTCTATGACGTCTTTAGTACTCCTTGCTGCAGCTATAATTAAATCGTTAATTTCAACATAATTTTTGTCATGACCATTGTTCCTTGCTTGCCCAGGTTTATAAATCTCGTCTTCGAATTCAGTTTGTAGATTGTTTACCGGTGTCTTTGTGTCGCCATTGCCTATTAGCATTAACTCTTTTTCAGAAACATATGCGTTAAGACTAGTTGGAATTTTTTTCATTGCAAACATTAAAGGAGATCTGCCATCTTTGTCTTTTGTGTTAACACTACTTCCCCTTTCTATCAGCAGATTGACGCTCTCATTGTGTTCATGGTCTGCTGCTATCATCAGTGCAGTCCGTCCATTACTATTTGATTTCGTAATGTCAGCTCCTTTGTCAATGAGTAATGTAATTATCTCAGTATGTCCATTCTGTGCGGAAAACAGAAGTGCTGTCCAGTTGTCATTTTCAGTAGCATTTATATCAGCTCCATAATCGAGAAGTACACGAACAGTTTGTGTATGTCCATTTTGTGATGCAAGCATCAGAGCACTGCATCCTGACCTGTCTTGTTCATTAACATGTGCACCATTCTGAATTAACAACTCAATAATGTCATAATTGCCAAGCTGAGATGCAAACATCAGAGCAGTGCAACCGGAATTATCTTTCTCGTTAACATTTGCACCGGTCTCAATTAACAGTAAAACAAGTTTCCTAAGATCACATTCAGATGCAACGGTCCCTGCAGCACAATCTGAATTGTCTTGTTCATTAACATTTGCATCTCTCTCAATTTTTATGACATCGTGTTTGTCAATCTGCGATGCAACCATCAGTGCAGTCAGGCCATCGTTATCACATCCATTAACGTCAGCTCCATGATCAATAAATAACTTGACAATATCTGTGTGACCATTCAGTACAGATATCATTAGAGAGCTCCATCCTTCATTTTCTTTATGATAAATATTACTGCCACTATTTATTAACAAAGTCGCTATGTCTGTGTGACCATCTTGAGATGCGTACATCAAAGCTGTCCAACCATCTTTGTCTGTGTTATTGACACATGCCCCACTTTCTACAAGTATTTGCAAGTTATCATAATGGCTATTATTTTCATCTGTTATTTTGTTTCTTATTTCTTGAATTTCTTGAATTGCTGCCCTTGTTTCTAAAAGCCAAATAGCATTATCCTTTTGACTACCGACTGTAAAGTACATCAGGGGAGTTAAGCCATTTTTAAACCTGTGGTTGACACTTGCTCCATGTTGAAATAAGAGTTGTGCAGTTACTATCTTGTTGTATTGTAAGGCTATTGTCAGAGCTGTCCAACCATCGTTGTCAGTCTTATTTACATCTGCTCCTTTTTCAAGAAGGAATTTGCAAAGAAAATATCGTCCAGTAGCTGACGCATACATCAACGATGACCGTCCATAGCTGTCTATGTCATTAACATTTGCTCCATTTACTGGTAACACAACTTGAACCTCCAAATGTCCATTGTATGACGCGTACATCAATGGTGTTCTGCCAAAATGGTCTTTTTCATTAATGTTCGCTCCCTTTTCTAAAAGGAAAAGGGCTGCATGCGGAAGATAGCAGTTATAAACTGCATAAAACAGTGACGTTCTGCCAATAAAATCCTTTTCCTGAATATTAGCTCCCTTTTCTATGAGCCTACTAACGAAACCTAAATGACCATTGAATATAGCATTCATAAGGGTAGTTCGACCATTGTTGTCCCTTTCATTGACATTGAGATTCGCATAGTGTTCAAAGAGCAATTGCTCTTTCTTGTCTATATCGTGTCTTGAGACAATAGCGAGATCTCTACGGCTTTTTTCAAATATTCCAAGGTCTTCATCACACATTTCAATGACCATTGGAAAAATAGTGGCAACGCGTCTCTCACCCATTCCTAAATTTTCCTTTTTGCGATGTTATATAATTTGCCCCGAAGTTAGGACTTGCTAAGTATTTTAAGCATGCACATTTTAATTTGTAAGAATGCGTTTCGATAGCTCAGCTGCATCAATGAACTTTTGGGCTTTTTATAACTTGATTCTGAAAAGGTATACAAGAAAATATTAAAATAATTATCTGTAAAGTTTTCGAGTTCAGCATTTAAATACAAGTGCTAGACTCGAAATGTCATTTATAAATAAAGACATTAAAATAAAACATTTAGAAGACAGACTGTTTAATTATTTCAACTTTTTTTTTTTTTTCTTTTTTTTTTTTTTTTTTTTTTTTTTTTTTTTTTTTTTGGTAAGGAAGAATATATTTGAAATAGAAAGATGACTCTTATCATGGAAACATACTTGACGTTGAATTAAAATGTAAAACAATGATAGTGTTAAACACTGAGGTCTTTTCATTAACAAAAATGGTATAGGGCTTAAGAAGGCTAATTATAAAAAGTGTTTAACTGCGATAAAGCTTTAAAATAGATGGGTTTACCTGCACAAGTCGCAACGTGATTTACACCATCATTTGCAAAAAGTGCGGTAAAGTATACTTAGGAGAGACAGGTTCAGATGTACTGCTGTTGAATACAGATTTTTCTCATTGACATCAGCTCCACGTGAAATAAGCGTTTGACGATGTTCTTTTATTCAGTAATATCATGAGATTCGTCCAGCCACCAACGATTATTTCATTAACTTTTGTTCCTTTATCAAGGAGCAGTTTTGTGACATCATCATGACCATATTGCGATGCTATCGCCAATGCAGTCCACCCGATCTTATTTTTGACATTGACCTCTGCATTAGATTTAAGTAAAAGTTCAACCTGCTCATGATTTCCCAGTTCAGATGCAATCATCAGGGGCGTCCATCCGTCCTTGTCCTTTGTATTTACATCTGCTTGATGATGAATAAGTTCTGTAGCGATTGACATATTGTGGAAAAATCCTTACATTGTAGTTTCACTTCTCTGAAAAAAGTAATATGGGAAAATGGCGTTAAATTATTTTTACTTTAACAAACTGGTTTCATGATCGAATGCTTTACTCGGGTTCAAGGAAAAAGGTGATGTGGGGGACCAAATGTAAAGTCCTTTTTAAGGTTCTTATTGTTTTACACCAGAGACGTGTAACATTTTTCTAAACGTAGAAATATAAAATGTAATGTTTTTATGGCTTGTCGCTTTAACATTTACTAGTAATGTGGATTTATAGATTGAAAACATTTTCAATAACTTAAAAATAAAGGATTAAAACTAACAGATAATACGTAATAAATTGCTACTAGTTAATTATGGATGAAGAGATAATCTTTTAGTGTTGAGATATATTCTGAAAATATGTAATAAGATTTTTCGAGCTGCAAATTGTTTCCCATAATCCGGAATCAAAGTACGTGCTGAGACGTGTATCATAGAATTAGAATTCGTATCATTGGGCCCTGAGACCTGTACTTGGGTTCATTGATAGTCATTCAGGTGACAGTTTGCTCTCAGGCGTATGGTGAGCAACGTAAAACAAACATTGTCATGGCAAAGTGTCTTATATTTGGAGGCTTGCCATCTTTAGCGGGGTGTAGCTTTTCTTTCAATTTGTGTATTTTGATTTCTCCCTGAGAACGTTGCCATTTTGCAAGTCTGTTAAATCAATCTGAAGATTAGTACAAGCGTTGTCCATATTATATGAAAAGACGTAGTGACAAGAACAAACTATTCCTCAACGGCTTTAAAAACACTGAAACAACTTTAAAACTCTTCTTTCATGGGTAATATATGATGACTGAAATTATTTTGTGCACATTCTGAACAAATGTATTAGCAGACGTGTCTGCTTTAAAAAAAAAAAACAAGTCAGCAGGCGCTCTTTCGATATAGAGAATCAAATTGAGTTACTGTCTAGGATGTCAAAAGCAAGAGCAAAGTCAGAAAGCAAATTAAAACATTTTCATCGTAGTTTCAAACTTGAATGATATATAATTCATCTCCATGAAAAAAAAGAAACAACAACAAATAAAAGCTATGTAGTCCAAATTCTCAAAAATAATTTTCCAAATCTTTGTCAACAAACTTTTGTACGACGAGACACATCAGAAAATTTAAGATCTTTAAGAAAATTAAATGAATCGTTGGTGATCAAGATCCATGCCTCTCATTGCATTGGCAGCAATAAAAGCAACACGTTTAGAATAAACAACAGTTTGAAATCAATATTCTTGATGAAATCACTTTCAATGGATTGATATCATGGTGTGGTGCACCATCTGTGGTTACATTCAATCAAGTAGAAAGTGTGGTGCTCACTTTTTATATGTATATAGAGGGGGGCGTTTTCGAGCAACTACATTTTTGTAAGTGGGGCAGGGGGAACATGGTGACACTAAATATAGTTACACCCCTGTACACTGGTGGGTAGTTTCAATGATAGTTTTAAAAAATGTCACAATCTTTATTAGTGCAGTGAAATGCGTCAGGCCATAGCATTGATGAATTGTTGTTTTAATCATCAGTTATGCATTATTTTAATTGGATTTCACTCACCTCAATTCTATAATTTGCATTCTTAGTCTGAGTATGTCATCAGAGATCTCATTCTTTTAAAATGGACACAGACTTAAGATATATCAAAAGCAGGGCCTTAAAAGTAGGTTTGATAACATTAAAAAATACTTTGACATACAATTTTTTTCTGAAGTTCTAAAATTCGTCTTAATATTGTAAGTTTTTAAAAAAAACTTTGGATGCTTCGCATGATTTTTTTTCTTCATTTTTTTTCTTAAAAATTTTGTTAACTCAAATTATTAACTCAAAATAAAATTATTATACTACAAGACCACTCACTAGGAGCCAGAATGATCAATACATTGATCGTGGGCTCTCAAAAAATGCAATTTTTTAAATACACTCTATCTTATGACTACTGGCTGGTAACCCTAGATTGAAAACCACTCAATTATCACTATTTTAAAACATTTTATCATACAACCAGAATTCCCATCAGAGGTTATACACGCAAATACAAAATATTGAGAACCCCTCAAAATAAAAGTATAATTCCTAAATAATATTAATTTAAAATTAACTAATTAAAATATTACAAACATGTTAAACAACAAGACCACTAGTTAAAAATCAAACACCGCATGACCACTCATTTAAAGTTCCAATCACGAGAGATTTATTAAAAAAATACGTAATTAAAATCTAATTAAAGCACCAAAAAAAATGATCACTAAATAAAAATATATATAAAAAGGGAGAATATTAATTAAAATGAACGTAAAAAAGTAATTAGTTATTTATCACCACTTAATCACTTCCACCCTACATCTGCATGAGGCTGAAAGACGTCTTATGATTGAATCCCTCCTAAACGTCCCCCAAAATACTATCCAAAATCTTCATACTTTACTATTGGTGACTATCTGGTTTCAATTGATATTCAAGCTGATCGCAGCCGAGAAACATGCTTGAAATTTAATTTAACTTCTAAATGAAGTCTTATTAAAAAAAAGGAATTCACCTATGGTCATTTATTTATTATTTATTTTTTTAAAGGATCCCCATTTCTGATGGGGTCATTTCAGTTATTCCTTAAATAAGGCACTAACAGAATCATTCAAAAAACTATTCGTTAGTTTTTCAAATTCATCACATTACATTCTGAAGGATGTTGCAAATAAAATGCTGTTCAAATGCTGGACCCATTCTAAAATGTAACGTTTTAATTATCATTCAGACAGCAACCCTAAATAATTCATCAGACAACTAGACAAGTTTGAAATATAGAAGTCGTGATATTACAAAATTTATACGAATATATACGGCTGACCGTAACGCCAAAGAACCGAAAAGATTAAAATATGTTCGGATTCTTAAAAACGATCATATTTTTTTCCTATTATTTTACGAAAATCGAATACATTTAAATGCGAACAAAATATTATATATCCGCTGTTATTTTAGTCAAAGTTAAGCATTATTATTATAAATTACTAATACATGTAAAGGAACAACTAAGGAACTATCTTAACCATTTTATTTGTGATTGAAAGTTCTGAAAAATAAAAAGTTAAATAAAAAATTATGATCAGAGAATTACACCGTAATCACATTTATCGGGAAAGCCTGGTGATAATTATATTGCTTATATAATGAATAGGGAAATGGGGTCCCCGGCCCCAAACGAGGGGAAATTATGAGTTCAGTACCCTTCGGTATTTGAATAATATGGATAATCAAGTGTTGGTGTATTCAGCTTGGTCTAGATTCATCCATTAATTTAGGAGTCTTTGTTGTTCATTTATTTATGTAGATCAAAAAAGAGAAAAAACGTATTTGGGGCCCCAACTCCAAACGGATTGTTATAAAAAGTTCATAAGGGCCCCTCTCTCATCTCCTTGGTATTTTGCATACTACTCAGCATGTCTAGTTAAATAATGACGTCTGATGATTGCCTACTTGTGCACCACAACTTTCTCGGTGCATTTACGCATAGGCCAACGTAGGCCACTAGTAAGATGATTTCGCCGCCACTGTCTATGCGGAGTACATTGGATTCTTTCGTTTAGTTCACAATTAAGGGCATATCTTAACACGGTTTTGCGACCCACAGTCTCAGAACCACTGCTAAGGGGGATAACTGGGCAAATTCTACGTTTTTCGATTTGTAAATCAACATTTTTGCCACTAGTTTTACGAGAATTCATCAATTTAGCAAAATATATTCAATAATTTGATTTTACATTAATTTTATTTTTTTGTGTAACATGAAATGTGTAAATTAAATAATTGTTAAAGATGTCCCATATTTTTGTTTATTTGTAATTTACCTGAAGAAGATTATATTATTTTGAAATTTCAAAACTTACAGAATTTTTCCCAGCTTTTCATTTCAAACATATTAATAAATAGTTGATGTCATTTGAAAATATAACTTTTCTTCTATACATAGGTATGCCATTTCTATTTCATATAAAAATAATGACTAGTTTATAAAACTTTAACAAAAAAATTTAAGTCAGAAGAACTTTTTTTTACGAAACATCATAGGCCCTCTATTTTTCTTGTTTTTCTTCTTGTTTTTTTTTCTTTTTATTATTATTATTATTATTATTTTGTATCTGTAAATGTGGACATATTTTAATTTAAAAAGAATGTAACTATTAAAGGTTTTTTTTTTCTTTTTTGTTTATCATGTAATGATATTAGTAGTGCTTTTTTAACTAACAACCCTTGTGAACGGAATAAGATTTTTAAGACAAATCATTTATTATTGAAGTAAAGTAAAGAAATTAATAAATAGTTTGAATTATAATTGATAACACAACATTACTATTAAATAAATTGAAGGCTTGTAAAAATTGATTGGGCTCACTAAGTCACTCACAAAACCCAATCCATTGTTATTGGTTTTTTTTTTCGGCATTGTTTAGTGCCCATCATTTCTGCTCTCTCGTTGATATACGTGACAGTATCTGTAACTTTTTAGCAATAAGAAAAAAAAGTAAAAAAATAACAACAACAAACTATTGATCTTGGTGATTAAAATGATCTTCTCGAACTTACAAAACTACGGTCTTCCCTCTATTAGGCATATCGGCCTATATAGTTGAACTGTATAGATTTCAGAGGCAGGCAATATACGCTTGGATAAAAGACATAAAATCAGAGGGCGCCACAACCATGATGGGTTCAAATGTATATGTATGGTGCTATAGACAGCTACGCAACAGTTGTTTTCGAATTGGCTCAAAGGTGTCTAACACCAAATGTATCTCTATAAAATGATAACTTAGCCCACATCATGAAGCTACTACTCTCAAACACATTGAAGGTGTGCACGGGCGATAGTATTCTTCATTATTTCGTATTTCCTTTTTCATTTGGCATTACAGGGTCACGCGTTAATTTTTTATTTTTTTTTTTAAGATTGGGGTAAGTGTGTTCCAATGACACCAGGTAGGTCAACTTTCGTTCCATGGTTTTAAGGTGTACGAATTTTGTTTACGCATCATTTACCATTTTAGTTTGACAGTGCAAATCTGTAACACCATTTATATTGGGGTTGCAAATGATACACTGTTTACAAATAGAAAACTTTTTAATCTGTCAAAATAAATGTAATCAACAAACACATATTTCATGCTTAACTTACTTAATAATGTATTTCCTTTGTTAACTTATTATTACTTAAGTTGATTTTTTTAAATTTATTTTTTTACTATTAAAAAAAATGTACGGCAGCCTTAACAATTTTATTTGAAATCAGTCTCACCGTTTAAGCAGAATTGCAAAATCATATCGCTTATGTCATGGGTTGGTAAAACCTAGACATACTCATATGTACAGACAGGGTACAGACAGGGCCTCACCTTCTATAATAGATAACACACACCAAAAAAATCTCAACATACCTAGTGTGTAAGGCTTATTGTATTCCCTTCCAGCCCTACCAGGGCCTACAAATAATAAAAAAAGAGCGGACGGCAGAGTAACACGTTGGCGTGTCATAAAAGCTTTAGAAATGAAGTGAAGCGTGAACGCATTGAGGAACACTTTAGCTAAAACACATAAGCACAGTGCTGTGAGAGATAAAGTTTCTCGCACAGAAAATCTCCCGTTGTTATTTTGTGTATGTGCTTAGGCTTATACCAACTTAAGTCATACATACGTCTGGTCTTATTTGGTCACCTGGTTAAAAAAAAATTGAATATGTGATAATCGGATTCTTTTTTTTATCAAAATTTAGGGGTTGCATCTTCACCAAATGCAGAGTTTTTTTGGTTTTTTTTTGTTTGTAGGTGGAGTGCTGTAGTTTTACCACATAATCGATTATAGTAGGGGCAGAGAACCGTTCCCGTCTTTCCCCGAGAGAAATTATTGAAGTTTAACACATTTGTACAACACCTTGATCTTTTAGCGAAATGAAGGTAAACCGATATTTGTGATAAATCAGATGAGGTGGCAATGTTTTGCTGTATCACGGGCTTGTGTTGTGTGTGTCGTTATGAGAGCTAAAATGTGTATTTTCCTTTAACACTAGATTAACTCAGCCAAGAGGCACTAGCCATGGGCTTGTAAGTACGACTGTGAAGGTTGTACACATTTTGTGATCCTAATTTGGTAATAGAAATTTTACAGCGGATGTATATTTTTTCGCGCGGAAAGGTAGTTTGGTTAATGCTATTTTCCACTAGGACTTCTGATAATAAAATCTTGTGATTGGAGTTAACTCCTTTTTAAATCCTTTCTAGTAAATCGATTTTTTTTCTTGCGATTCTTTGTTTCTGTGCGTAAAAATCTCCGGAAGGCTAAATGACCCACTTCCCGGCATCCTATCACGCAAATACATTGTTGCCGACGGCAACATGTTCTATTATATTTTCAGCACAACCTGTCACCACAATACAAAATAAGTTTTTCTTGTTGTTCAAGGCTCGAGGAATATTAATGATCTGTTCAAAGTTTTCGTGTTTTGGCGTGACGATTAATTGTGTCTGTTGCTATGTACGTTTTTGTTGGTGACGTGTATATAAAATGAAATAAGAACCGTGTTGTTGCCTGAAAGTTACCCATTTCGATAATCGCTTTGAAATAAATGATGGATAACTTAGAATTAAATAAATGCAAACAAAAGTGTATATAAAGGAAAAGGAACCAGGACACACCAGAAGCAAAATATAGTGCACATATATATATGCATATATATTAAAACTATAATACAATTTTAGACTATATATGTTTCTATTACTACTAATTAATCAGGTAGAGGGCAGAGGTGAAGGAGACTAGCAATTTTAGACTATTTAATTCTTTCTATGACTTTTATTCAGTCATGTCTAATTTGATGCTAAGGAGAAGATGATTTTGGATTCAGTAATCGCTTCTGTGGCCGTACTACAAGGGACCCTAACTTAACAGTGACCCGATAGCCGGGCTTCAATAGCAACGTGACCG
This sequence comes from Lymnaea stagnalis, assembly GCA_964033795.1. NCBI lineage: Eukaryota > Metazoa > Mollusca > Gastropoda > Lymnaeidae > Lymnaea > Lymnaea stagnalis. The sequence goes on along the minus strand of CAXITT010000127.1, from coordinate 590,890 downwards.
TGTTTCCTTTTTCTGTAGGATAGTGATATACAAAGGTTTTAGTCTTCATGAGTCAAACATTCTTAATGTAAGACATGTGCCTTTTAAAAGCGATATCAGTACTTCTATGCCTGGTGTATGTTATTTAACGGTGATATTCCAATGCTAATATGCAGGTCTAATCAGGTTATTTTGTTTTAGCAAGGTCAGGTGACCGCACTAAAACCGCTCATCACCAAATACAATTTTGAAAAGGCCAAGCGGAGCTTCTTGATTACAATCCAGGGTGAAAATGATATAATGTTTCATACGACGCAAGGATAAAATACTTTGCAGAATGTCGGTAGAATTATATGATTACTCATGAATATTATTTTTTTTGAAAACATACAATCACATGTGATTATTATCTGTGTTTCAACGGAATATTTTTTTTTCAAAAGTTGCCCCGCTAATATTTTAGAGCCCCATTGCCCCTACAACCACCCAAGACATTAACACCGGTCAACGCTCACATAGAGTACAAAATTGCAACTTTGTGCTACCGCTGCTTACATGACCTGGCGCCATCTTATCTCAAAGCATTCATGACGCCTTATGTACCCACTAGACAGCTCCGCTCATCCGATAGTGGCAAAATATCGATACCGTGTGTTCGCCTTGAGACTTACGGAAAGCGCACTTTTGCAACAATTTGGAACGCCCTTCCCGTCGCTCTCAGAAACAGCCAGACACTGGAGTCATTTAAAACCGATTTAAAAACACATCTATTTCGCAAACACCTTCTGGAGTGATGCTATCTACCATCTTTTTCAGTTAATGTATATTGGCTTGTGTTGCTTATGGCTGAAACGGGATGAAAGACTTTGACTTGGTTTGCTCGTATGTAGTTTTATAGTGTTGCGTCTGTGTTTAAATGTGGTAATTTTAGATTGTTTTTATTTCTCTTGTTAATATGGTTGACTTTGTACCGCGCTTCGAGCTTTTGGGGATGACGCGTGTTTTTCAAATAAACTTTATTCTTATTTATTATCATTTGTGATGTTTGTGCACCAAAAAATGTGTTCTATTGTGCGCGATGTGTCTTGTTTGGCAGTTTAGTTAATGAAAATTTTCCCGCTTTAAAGCTTTAACGTATTGTGACGTATTTTGTGGTTATTTTGACCAAGTGTCTTTTGTACGTCTTTTGGCTTTCGTGCGTTTTCGTTGAGCAGTCAGTGAGAGAACTTTGTGGGATGAAAGGATGTGCTTCATTCTCCTACTTATAGCGATGTGCGTTATACATGTGTTTGATTCTTTGTATAATCCTATAGTTATTTTTATGTATTTAAGTTTACATGGCTGATGGAAAAAGGGGGGCGGTGTGTTCATTCGGTGTGATTACATGCGAACGTGTACAAGAAGTTGATTAAAGATATAAATCATAGTTGGATCGGTAACAAGCACCCTTAGGCTATTTTAACACCCCTGGAGGGCGATAACGCTCACTCTGAGAACCAATTTAAAGTCTTACATCATTCTAGAATTTTTATTTTTTTATAAAATTTGTATAAAATTAAATATATGTCCCTTTTATGTTTTGTATGTCTATATGATTCTCATGAAAGCTGATTTAAAGATACTTTTGAAGTTTCTAGAAAGTTCCAAACGATTTTGGGCATCCTTTTTTATATTTTACTTGCTTTTGCATTGGTTGATCCTTTTTGTTTTACTAAGTCGTATTTGAAAGTTACTTTTGTCTTTCAATCATGGTTTGACAGGCTTTGAATATTAACTGAATCGAGTTGGGCCGCGAAGTCAATGTTTACACTAGTCGTTATAAATCTAGCATTTTTTTTTTAAATAGGAGAACAATTTTAATTTTAGTTTTTACTTCATTGAAGTATCTTCGACAGAGCCCTATGGGGTTGGGGGGGCTGGTGGGGGTAGGGGGTCGGGGGGGGATGGGTTGGTCCGAAAACAAAGCCAAGCAAAGTCGGGTATTCTTGCTAGTGAAATATTATACACCCACAGTTTCATTAGTATGGCATGGATATTGGTGCTTAATATAAAACAGTTAACGTCAGTGTCGATCATGGGAGAATAATACTATACGCTTACAATGAGAGACGTTTGTCTGACTAGGTAAAGCGTATGAACACAAATAGATACAAGCTTAGCATAAAATAACTTTAAAAAAAAAAAGTAAAGCTTTTTCGCTCCCCTCCGAATGTGTAAGCCTTTAAATATAGTTTTATAAAAGTAGGATATAACTATAATCTATAATATAAACATATAATCTTTCTATATTTTTTAAAAATCTTACCTTTTTTCTAAATAAGCCATAGTTCACTTGGTGTAAGGCAGTATAACGGGTTTACCGAATAAGCCATACTCCATGATACTTATGAAAGTCAGTGTACAGTGTGCTAAAAGAAAACCTACCAAAGAAATCGTGTGCTTACAAAACAACGCTAAGAGTGAAGCCTGGACCTTAGGCAATTTTCCTTTTGAGATTCTTTTGTGATCAATGAATTGCTGAATATAGCATTTCGATTGATTAATTGCTTAATTAAGAAGTTTAAATGTTTAAATGACGGTGAGATTTATAAAACAGAATACTAACATGTGCAAGAATAATAATCGAATATTAAAAAAAATCTTGCACACAATGAAAATTTGTGTCAAATATTTTATTTAACTTCAGTCACACGCTAATTTCGCATATAATATACACAGTGGCATTAGGTTATACATTAATATAATAATTTTTAAACAAAAAATATATAGATTTTTAAAATTCAAACAAAGACACTTTAAAGTTTGCATAAGTTATTTAGTTTGGCATGTTTAAAAACAACTAACATGTCAATTCAACAAAACAACACACTCAATCTTAGAATTTATTTCAAAGCACACAAAAAAAAATAATTTTTTTTGGCACTAAAATCCCATCAAACAGTTCAGGTCAAGATGAAAGATGGTTTTTTTTTTTTTTTTTTTTTTTTTTATTTTCTAAGGTAAAAAAAATAGGGGTTTGGGTTTAGGAGGCATTTTTATGTATACAGTATATTCTGAACAAACCTTGGATGTCTGTATTTCTCAATATGAACATGTTCAAGGAGAACCTTGGAGAACAATGTATAAAGTCTGTTCAAATCTAGCTCACGGCAATTTCTCAATGTTAAAGGTGATAGCCTCCATCATAAAAAATGCCATTTACAATAATATTAATTTATAAGAACTTCACAAAAGTAAAATTCGTATAATGAGATCTAAGACAGATTTATAGAGGTGTGATTTTTTTAATAAGGACATGTGTCTTAAATCTTAGCTTTGAAAACGATAAAGAGCATGTTTTAAAAGAAGAAATAAATCAGTTGCTTATTTCGTGAACTGATTACATCTTAAAAATAAATCCACGCGCACCCACGCAGACACACACACACACATATTTATATAAATATATATACACATATAAACATATAGACGTATATATATGCCTATTTGTTTCCATTAATTTAAATATAGGTATATTTATAATTACATTACATAAGACACGTAATCCATCACTCCATGTAACGCAATACTTGCTATTGTGCGTGTTTACTCCATTCGTCTCAGTAAAAATCATAAAGCTATGCGATTTGCTATTGTACGTGTTTAGTCCATACTTCTTAATAACATCATAAAGCTATGCGATTTGCAATTGTGCGTGTTTAGTCCATACTTCTTAGTAAGATCATAAAGCTATGCGATTTGCTATTGTACGTGTTTAGTCCATACTTCTTAATGAAATCATAAAGCTATGCGATTTGCAATTGTGCGTGTTTAGTCCATACTTCTTAGTAAGATCATAAAGCTATGCGATTTGCTATTGTACGTGTTTAGTCCATACTTCTTAATAAAATCATAAAGCTATGCGATTTGCAATTGTGCGTGTTTAGTCCATACTTCTTAGTAAGATCATAAAGCTATGCGATTTGCTATTGTGCGTGTTTAGTCCATACTTCTTAGTAAGATCATAAATCTATGCGATTTGCTATTGTGCGTGTTTAGTCCATACTTCTTAGTAAAATCATAAAGCTATGCGATTTGCTATTGTGCGTGTTTAGTCCATACTTCTTAGTAAGATCATAAAGCTATGCGATTTGCAATTGTGCGTGTTTAGTCCATACTTCTTAGTAAGATCATAAAGCTATGCGATTTGCTATTGTGCGTGTTTAGTCCATATAGAGGCCGACCGAATTTCGGCTTCGGCTTCAGTTTCGGCGCCGAAAGTGGCCATTTTATCACTTTCGGCCAAGTTTCGGTTTCGGCCGAAACTAAAAGTTAACTTTCGGCTTAATTTCGGTTTCGGCCGAAAGAGAAAAGTTAACTTTCGGTTTTTCTTCGGTTTCGGCCGAAATTGACTTAGACTTTCGGCCATCCGGCCGAAAGTGACTCAGGTTTTTGGTCATCTAATACTCAGTGAAAGCGATATTTAACAACAAACTAAGCGACATTTAAGAACAAACTAAACGATCTTTAAAACAAACTAAGCGATCTTTAAGAACATCTAAGCGATCTTTAATAACAAACTCTACGACATTAAAGAACAAAATAAACGATTTTTAAGACCGAATAAATTATCTTTAAGAACAAAACAAATGATCTTTAATAGTAAACTAAATGATTTATAAGAATAAACCAAGCGATCTTTAACAGAAAACTAAATGCTCTTTAGGAACAAACTAAAAGATCTTTAAGAACAAACTAATTGATCTTAAGGAAAAAATCAATTATCTTTAACAACAAACTATGGAATCTTTATGAACAAACTAAGCGATCTTTAACAGCACACTAATCGATCTTTAACAACAAACTAAGCAATTTTTATGAACTAACTAAACGATCTTTAAGAACAAATATAGCGATCATTAACAAAAACTGGACGATCTTTAACAACAAACTAAGCGATCTTTAAGAAAAAACTAAAGGATCTTTAACAACAAACTAGGCGATCTTTATGAACAAACTAACCAATCTTTAAGTAAAATAAAGCGATCATTAACAAAAACTGGACGAACTTTAACAAAAAACTAAGCGATCTTTAAGAACAAACTCACGATCTTTAAGAACAAACTAACCGATCAATAGCAAGCAACTAACGATCTTTAACAAAAAACTAAACCATCTTTAAAAACAAATAAAGCGACCTTTCAGAACCAANTTTTTGGGCCAAATTTTCTCTTACCATACTAATTTTAAAAAAAATGTAAAGCAATTTAAATTACTTTTACATTAAAATGGTGAAATCCAAAGTATTCATTAGATCAAGGGTCTCAAACTCAAATCATCAGGGGGCCGCAGGAGTTAGTGTCTGAATGAGCCTGGGCCGCATCAAGTAATCCACAAAAAAGCGATTACAACTGTTACAATCTGCTCAACCTTTATAAATAACAATAAAATCCTTAAGGGTTCTCAAGAACTAGGATTCACTTCCATCCACCTACTCACTGTTGCATACAAAAATATATAGAAACATTTAAAAAAAAAAAAAAAAAAATCAGAAATAGAATAGTCGGTGAGATTCGACTGAAACCGTCACGGAGAGTCACGTTATAGATATGAGAATGGGGGAAACGGGTCGGCGCATGAACACTAAACTTTTCTGTCATGTAGCGATCCGCAAAATATCGTCTTGCGGGTCACAAATGAGTTTGGGGGCCGCGAGTTTGAGACCCCTATATTAGAAGTTTATTTATTAATATTCACGATTATCTCATTTTTTATAAAAAGAATGTAAATATTTATACTTTACCACATCATTTTCGATGTATGCAGAATGTATGCGGGAACGAATTTAAAAATATCTTAATATTTTATTTTCGGTTTCGGCTTCGGTTTCAGCCGAAATTCATTTTTAACTTTCGGCCTTTTTTCGGTTTCGGCCGAAAGTCATTTTAATCTTTCGGCCTATTTTCGGCTTCGGCCGAAATCAGAAAATCACTTTCGGTCGGTCTCTAAGTCCATACTTCTTAGTAAGATCATAAAGCTATGCGATTTGCTATTGTGCGTGTTTAGTCCATACTTCTTAGTAAAATCATAAAGCTATGCGATTTGCTATTGTACGTGTTTAGTCCATACTTCTTAGTAAAATCATAAGGTAAGTTCCTTGAATGTTTTTGTTTCTGTTTGTGTGTATGTAGTTTGTGTATGTGTTGTCCACGATGGTAATATGTCTCAAACAGGGACTTGGAAACCAACAATTTTCATCCTTTGCTTATAAAAAAATTGAAGAAAAAAAAAGCTGTCGACGTCATTGAGGTTAGAAATGCCAGGATGTCCATGTAGGTGCCAATGTCGTTACCGAGATAATAATTGACGTCACTTTGCAATACTTTTCAATGCTATTCTTAAGTCATAACATCTAACATTCAAATTTTGACGAATATACCGGAAAAAACCATGACGAAAATATTCAAGGCCCTTGACATGTATATTTAGGGAATAGTTAAAGCCAGCTGTCCTTATTTTAAAAAACAAAGTATCTATGCATTGATGTGACGGTTAGTGTATACTATTATCATGCGTGAGTATTAAACACACCAATTATACTTAGACAAAATAAATATATAAAAAAATACGAAATCTACAAATTAAAAATATCTTTAGCCACCCTGAAATGTCCTCTTACATTTTTAAGTAACGCCATATCTTAAAAATCAATTTCAATAACTCTCACACTATAATTATGCAAGGCTCATAAGGTCGTAAAAAAATGAGGAGATTTTCATTGTAAAAAAAGAGAAAGTAAATACACAAAAAATGGTTTTGACATTATTTACTTCATTCCAGCAATAGTTGTTCCATCCAATTGTTATGATTTAATTTAACTATTGATTATCTGTAATATCGATCACTAAATAACATCAAGATTCTTCTCTTCTTTAGAAGACCCCCCCCCCCAATCCCCCACCCGTTACCGTTCCCCTATGTATATCAGGCGTGGGACACGTCGGAATCGTAACAAGATGTGTGGAATGTTTTTAAAGGTATAATTACGATACCATACGTCCAACATATTTAAACAGAACAAAATAATAATAATGATTTAAACAGTTTCAACATAATATTAAATGGTAGCAATGTCAAGAACTATTTGAATTAAAATATAAAATAAATATTGAGCATGATTAACAACAACAACAACAACAAACAAACAAACAAAAAGTGTCAATATTGTCATTGAATCCCCTTTAACAAGTAGGGCATAGAGCGTTATTCGGCGTCCCTCGTCTGCCCAGGATCATTTAGCAGGCTGGTCAGTTCATCGGTGGGCAACTCCTTACCTTCAGGGGCACTGGTATTTTGTAACGGGTCATCCAACTTCTTACTTGTTCTTTTCTGAATTGTTGAAATCCCTTGTAAATTGTCATCTGTCTCGCCACCGTCCTCCCCACCACTGGTGCTGGCGTTCCTTGAAAGCGGCTTGTATCGGGAACTTTTCCCAATGACGTCATCCTCGTCACCTTGACCTTCGAAATAACAAGATACATTTTTAGCAATTTATTCAGTTAACTTAATTTTTTATTTTTTAAAAATATATTCACGCAAGGACAAAGCAAGAAAATAAATCGTTAAAAAAAAAACATTTCACAATAGTAAGAGAATGTTAGCAGGCTACCAAGTCTAAAGGAGGTCAGTCTTATTAAGTCGTGTTGTCACCAGGCCCGCACCTAGGAAATTCTGGGCCCCAGGCAGCTGACAGAGTTTGGGCCCCTTTAAGAGTTTCTAACGTGTGCGTATATTTTAAAAGCGTGATAAAGGGCGGGCCCCCTATCTAGCTCGGGCCCCTGACAAGGGTCATGGTTGTCAACCCCCTCCCATTCGTGTGGGCCTTGTTGCCACGCTGAGATGATTCATACAGCATTGTGTACGTACGTTCCACGTAGCCTACCATGTTGTGTGTTTTTTTTTTGAAATTGTGCTACGAACATTTTGTAGAATAGATATTATAATATTGGGTCGGCAAGTTTCAAAATACCTTCAGCCACGCCCACTCCTGTATCAATTATCTCCTGTTCCATGCTCTTATCCATACAGATACATGTAGTGTGATTGGTATGAGTTTGGTCATTTTCTTGATCTGTTCCTGTAGTGCTGGCCTTTTGTTTGTTCTGCCCCTTAAAACACTTTAACTTAGGGAGCCTTCAAACAAACAAATATATATATCTATGGTATTCATTGAAATAGTTGATGTAATTAACTATCAAAAAAAGCTTTTCGAATATATTAGACAGTCATGTATATTTACACTATATATGTGTTCATAAACAAGATTAGGATTGTTACACTTTCAAACAGAGCTGCGGAGATCGTCTACCATAACTTTGGAAATTAGTTGCCGTAGTTGATTGAACGACAGAGCAAAATACTGTCAAAGAAACGTTTAATAATTGTTTGGGCCTAATATGCTAATGAAGTAGACATATATTCGTCTCACCCCACCCCTATTCCCCCCCCCCCCCCACAAAAAAATAAATTTGAAAAAAAAAATGATATTTCGTTTTATGTGTTAAACGATTTAATCCAAACTACTCATGTCTGCATTGATCGGCAATCATTGTTGGCTGAGAATACTTCAGTGAAACTTCTACCAGTGGAACTTTTGTTTCAATGTGTGTCAAATCTGGATTCTAAATGAACTAACAAAAAATCCTCACTCAGGTTCAAACCGAAACTCGATACTTGGCATTAAATATTTCATAAACATATATTTCAACGAATTAATTTGGACGTTATCAAAAAGCAAAAGATGTTGACTTGTCTTCAAACAATCTTAAATTGATGCAACTGTATTTGAACTGATCTTTTCTCACAAATAATAGCAATACGGATTTTAATTGGGATAGATCTAATTGTGACGTGTGTAAGGGGGAAAAGTTTGAGTAAACTGGTTGAAGAGAACAAATAAAAAAAAGAATTATATATACACAAATATAACTTACTTTTGAGAAAGCTGGTCTCTGAACGGCTTGGGAATGACAATAGCAATGACAACACCAATGAAGACTCCAAAACTCGAGCCTAAGACCCCAAGGGAAGAAAACAAAACTGTCTGTAATAATAATAATTGAAGACTACAGGGGAAAACCCACAGTTGTCCACTTTTTCTATTTTTGAGATAAATGAAATTGTGTGTTTGAAGACTTCAGGAGCATTTGATTTTAAAGATTTCTATTTGAAAGAATTTTTTAATGAAAATGGATTCAATCCCTGATATATAGATGTAATGATTTAGTTACTGAGCCAACATACATCCTCACAATATGCATTTATAACCAAGACATCCATTTTGGACATCAGTTGTTTTTCCCTGGCAATCCTGCACACTTAAATAATTCAAATAGTAAAGACATTCAAAGCACACACTATTTATTAAGACTTTTTCTTATGCAAGCAAACACAGAACTTCTGTCAGTCTGTTAAGATTCTGATGATTCTGAGTCAGAGTCTGATCTTTCCTCTTGGTCTGATTCCTGGCTGCTGAGGTCATCTTGAGGCAGTTGCTCGAAGAACGGTTTATTTCGCTCACTCACAAAATCTTTCAACTTTGATAAGTCTTTAAATTTTGCACTGGAGAGGGGCAGAGGAGCTGTGTAGGCTTGCCTTGGATAATCACATAACTGAGCCACATGGGCTGCTTGAGTCTGCTTTCTGCCTCTTGCTGCACGACCGGATGCTCTAGCCTGTCGACCGGATGCTCTAGCCTGTCGGGGAGTAACAGGCATAGAGCTGAAAGGTCCATTCCAGCTGTCCTTGTACATAATAAGGTGAGGATGACCCTTTGAGATCTGAATCTCTCTAAGCGAGCGGGTCTGGAAAGGACATACTGCCAAAAAATGTGGTTTAAGAAATTCTGTGAATTTCAAAAACATGTCACTTGTCATATTGATGACATTGTATGGCTCTGGTTTTGTACGTGTGGTCTGCAAAACATTCCTCCAGTCTGCTGGTGTTTCTGCTGGAAACTTTTGATTTACATTGGCCATATCTCTATCACATTCCATATAGGAATGTCCTCGAACTGGAAATGACATTGTGATGTTGTCAAATCGCTCTGTTTTATGAACTAGATAATATAAAAAACGTAATACAGTCCAGTTCTTGTTTTGCCCAGCACAAGAATCACAAAACAACTTGATCTGTTTCACTTCATGTGGCAGCTGATTTGTGAAATAATCATGGAGCATTGAGCACACGTCATCAGAGCCTTTCTTGCCCACAGTCTCATCATAGCAATAGAAATAAACTTTTTGGGATGAAAGGACATGGATGTTGAAGGAGTAGAATGACAGCTGTCTGGAGTAGTATACATCCTGCGTTGAAATGTTGGGGCATGGCAAATTTTTTTGGAAATCAAAGCAGATTGCCTCAAAGTCATTTGAGCGTTGTGCTTCAAATCGAGCAGCTCTTTTCCTCTGGTAGAACACTTCAGCTTTCCTCTGGTGGAGCTCAAGCGAAACATTTAACTCGTTCTTCTGGCTTAATAATGTGTTTTCACCATCAGACTCGACAGGTAGGCCTACTTGACTGTCTACCCATTCCATTTTTTTCTTTATTTTGTCACATACTGAACAAGTGTCTTTCCTTGGATACCCAAATGAAATGTTAAATTTGCTGTTGAAAATACCACGATAGCTTTCGTATGAGCATTTTTGATTCGGGTGTTTCTCCTTGAACATAGTATACATTTTAGAAATGTTCAAGTCCTCTGAAAGGTACAATCTGGTGGTCTTGTTTCTTGCATAATGTGAGGAACGTCCTCTAAATGACTGAATATGCTGAATGATCAGATCAACATCTACAGCAGAAAAAGCATGTGGTCTGATTTTATGTTGCCCTCGCATGTCTTTGCATGGCAAACCTAATTAGGAAAAACAAAATAATAATAAAATTTAATACAAAGAATAAGTTATGATATTTCTATTATTTAATATATTTATTTATTTATAAACATTTCTATTATTATTATCATCTTTTCTCTCGTATTCTAGATTAAAATATATTTAAAAAAACAGAGGAAAAAATGTTAAGATTATGAGTCTTTTGCCCAGATGTAACATGTACAAGTACAATACTTAGTTTTACTAAGTTTTAGTTTTAAGTTAAAGGCTTAACTTTAACATAGTGGCAGTGGCTTCTTTTGTTCTATATCAGTAATATCAAAAATGATTATCATTTATTAAAGAAAGTCTTTACATACTTTCCATTAATAAAAAGTGGTTGGTTTAAATTAAAACAAAATCAGTTAACCCACCTGTGGCTGCTAGGCTTTCCCTGATTCTCCTGACACGGTTTTCTGTCACATCAAATATAGATATAAATCCCTTGACACACACATCAATTCGAGTGCATCTACCATCTCTAACAATATTCATATGGTATTTATAAGAATGGTTGTGAAATTCTGCCTCTGTTGGCTCTTCCTTTCTGCTACGGCGACGCTGAACTGAATGAACTGAAATGAGCGAGGCAAGGAATGCATCCTGCTCATCTTTTGTTTTCAACGAATTGAAATGGGAAATCATCTTTGACCTGTCATCTTCGGTAGTAATCTGGAAGCATTTTAGCACCTTACAGTTACAAGGTGGCCCTGTAACATGATTTCTTAACTTCTCATCTCGAGAAAACTCTCTTTTTCGTCCAGTAACTTGTTTTTTCTTCGGCTTATCTGTGACGATCGGTTTATCTACAACATCCGCCATGTTTGTTGTTTGCAATGTTGCTAGCCGGTCACGTGACTTTTCTCTAGATTCTCATTGGTTTGTACCAAAATAACTTGGACAGCTGTGACTTTTCCTTTGTAAACATTGGACATCGGTTGTTATTCCATTGTAGCCTATTTTTAAATACCTCAATAACGGGTGACTACGGTGGGTTTTCGCTTGTATATTTTCAGAGGTCATAGTTAAGCACCAGTACTCGATGAAAGGGACGCAAACGCGAAAATGTGTAAAATTGGACAACTGTGGTTTTTCCCCTGTAGTCTTCAATTGTTTTTGACATGGTTCTAATTTTATTTTTATTTTCAAAGTTGTTTTTTTTTTTAATGCGTAAAAGTAATTAGTAAAAATCTTTAACCCTCTGATCTTATCATTTATGAGTCAATGTAATCATTATAGAATTGTTCAAATTCCACCAATGATTCTGTTAAATTGGGCTCATATAGTTCAGCTGAGGAAATCACGTAATCTGTAGTTATAAGAGTGTGGGACTGTGATAAAACTATACCAGGAACTGTAACAGACTTTAAGCCATTTTCCACACTCCTTTCAACTGTCCAAGATTTAAACTCGTTACTTGGCTCCCAGGTCGCTACACAGGTGCGATTTAGATCCATTTTGTAACTTTAAATATAAATTAAATCCGTCCATGTTTTTCGTGTTGTCCCTTTTTCAAGATTTTCCCCTACCCTTTCCGTATATTTCTTATTGCTTCAATCTGAACGCCGTCCTCTCCGTATTTCTCTTACAACGCTGTAGGAAGGTGGGGTGGGTGGTCCACCCCGGTCAACATCTTTTTCTTCAATGGAGCGGCAGCATTTAAGGCCAAATATATATACTTTTTTTTTTTTTTTTTTTGAGGAAGTAGGGTTCAAACATCTTTTCCTCCTCCCCCCCCCCAACGGGTGCCACTAATCCTAGCCAACTATACATATTTAAATTTCATGCAACAGCTTACCACATAAATCTGTTAACCTGCTGAATTGTTAAACCAGTGTTTACTGCACTGTAAGCCACTACACATTTTATTTTTTTACGAACGCTTTCTATGAAACCATGTGAAAACCAATGGATTTAATAACTTCAAATTTTTTTTTCTGTTGCTTTACATAAAAAAAGATGCTTTGCTTTTTTAAGTAAGTGAATAATCGTTATTTCAGTTCCTCTCTAGTTGAGCCTGTGTCGTTATAAACATTTCAATTAAACAACTTACTCAAAACTATGTATAGTGGCGTGAGATCGTGCTGCGATTCACTTTGTTCGCCCTGGATATTTCGGCCTATTGCATCAGATACATCAACTTGAGTGTTGTTTGACTCAGTGACGTCCGTACTATCTGTGGATTCATACCCAACTTTTACATGCATTTCTTTCCAAGATTATTTTAAGTATTTTTATGGATGTAATTGCGGGTATTTCCGATGTCATAATTTTTAAACCTAAAGAAAATGTTTTTGAGGTGGGCTTGCTACATGTTAAAAAAAAAAAGAAATGAATTAACTTAACGAATCCGGGCCAGAATTCTATAAACAATTGCATATAGCAAGACACGAAACTATATTAAAGAGCATCATTACAAGAGCAGCACATATTCATTCTATATGCAGTTGGCGTGTCACCCGCACTACGATCTTTTATGATTACAAGACCAGCACCGTTTTGACAGGCATGGAGCTATAAGATAAAGTTTCATGAGTCTAATCAGCACTGGATGAATTAAAAGCCAAATAACGCAGCTGACTAGGGGCCCTCACACCTAGTGGCTGCCAAACAATATATTTCAAATTTTGGTGGGGAGGGGGGGGGGGGGTTGTTTTGGTTTTGCACCGACATCTGAGATATCTCCATAAATACAAAATTATAGAATTAATGGGAGATACACAAATGAAGGGAGACAATTCAAGCCGTAAACTTTTCAAGACATTTATCAAAAATAAAATGGAGGATTTTGAAAAGACTGTCGACTTTTGATGACAGCACAGGCAAGAAGAAATTAAACAATGCCAGCTGACAGGTTCTGTGAATAAGCGATCGAAAATTTGAAATAAAAAGACAAGTTTTTTAAATTAAAATTTGCTAATCCTGGATGTAACTATAAGTTGACCTTAACTCATCATAACGGATACGCTTAATGGATATGGCAAAGTTTCCTTGCCACCTCTGCATGTCTTAGCCGGGCTCTGAGGCCAAATGCAAAAAAAAAAAAAAAAAAAAAAAAAAAAAAAAAAAAAAAAAAAAAAAAAAAAAATTGGTTATGAAGTTCTTCATTTCGAACAACACCGCTATTGAATTTCCGAGTCTTTGATTTATATTTCAAATATCATTCTGTTTAATCACAATCATCAACAATCATTTGCAATCATTCAAAATCTTTCACAATCATTCACAATCATTTACAATAATACTTACTGACGCAAGCACCTAGTTCCGCCAGGGTAAAATTGTCCAAGCAAGCATAAGTACAGGTTTCATGGGCCATCCAGCTTACATCGTGGGGACCCTTCTCACAGCAATTTTTGAACAGCTCGGGTTTTTTAAGCGAAGTCGAATAACAGGGCTCACACGACCTTGACCTGTGGCTGCAGTACTGCGATATTCGACAGCACGATCCGTAATAGGGGCAGAATTTGATTTTATCTTGTGTACATCCGGTCCCCTTGTCATAACTCTTCGGATCAGTCATATCTGTGTCAAACACAAAGCGTTTATTAATGAATTGAATATTTATAGAGCGTTTGTATCTATGCTACTTTAGCATATTCACAATGCATCATTCACTAAATTTCGGCTGTAATTTTTATTTAAGACACCGTTATATTTATAAGAGTATTTAAAATAATGGCGGACATCCCTTAAACGCGACGCAAAAAGGAATCACAAATTAAATGTTTTATTCCCCAATAAAGACGCACAGCTGCTAAACGGTCTACTCTAAACACGTAAATTGCATCACTTGTCTAATATACTATGTTAGACAGATACATATATATATATATATATAACATCTTAAGTATACCGTTTTAACTGCATGAACTAAAAATTTGCTATGGCCAATAGATAAATATATATAAATATCCATTTATTTATTTCTGTAATGATATCGCCTATTGTGAGTGTGCATTATAAAAGCATGTCATTTTGAATTTCAAGCTATGTGTCCTCCATATGCCCGGTGTGTTACTGATAATCATTGTTGGGGGTTTAAACTGGCAAGAAACACATACACTTAAATATGTTAAAATGACTGTAATAAATAGTTATGTTGTAGATGTACTTAATCTGTACAAACATAGATTCCATCATAACACACTTAACCTCTTATGTGACTTCAACAATAAAAATATAGAATTAAATTTACATACATTCAGTTGAGGTCAAGACATTGCATCTCATGACTCACCTGTTGCGGTCGATGGCGTCCCTACCATTAACCAGCAGAAAATGATAAAAAACACGACTTTAGGGGAAGTACGGCTCATTGTCGCACATATTTGAAATAACTTCCAAGCCATTGTTAACTATCTGCAACGATTTAAAAAATTAATCTTATGAATCAAGGGATCCACCGCCTCAGAGTGATTCCATTTGGATACTGACAACCGAATATCCGTGTCTCGCTTACTGAGGTGATATACGTTTTTTTAAAATAGATTATGACGTGCTACAGGTATTCCCATACGTATTTGTTACCTATGTATCGCATGTTTTCGCAGCTGAAGTAAGCATTAAAAATAGGACATGAAAAAAAATGATACATGACAAGAACTTTACAAGACATGTCTGTATGGGTATTGTCCGAACCAAAGATAAGACAGGGTCCCTCCTTCATTCGTGCACGTAAAACGTGAAAGTTAACTAAAGAATTGAGAGGGAAAGAACACTAGCAACTTACCTTTGGTTAAATTCGCGTAAACTGCTATTTACTATAATCAAGTTCAGTGTTTCTCAAACTTAATTTTTTTTTTTAATCTGCAACCCTCACGAATTGTTTGACTTAGTCTCGCAAGCCTAACTTCACTGGTCGTAGCACCAACCCGGTGCGGTCCACCCCCCCCTCACATCCCCTATCTACGCCACTGCCCCCCCCCCAACCAACTAACTGTTTCCGTAAACCTCATCCCCTAAAGAGAAAATGGATTTTTAATTTTTTTTTTAGAAAATGGACGTCTTATTTTTTTAAAATAAAATTGCATAGAGAACCACAAGAACTTAGAAAATAAACTTGTGACTTATACATAGCTAAAATGTTCAGAAAAATTTATTTTTAAACATTAAATATATGCATTAAAACTTAAAAGCTGATTGCTCCTCTGTTGTTACACGCTGTACTCACTTTGTCCTCGCACTCCGTTAAACTCCTTCTCGCGACTAAGGATGTGCAACCCTTACCTAGATCAACATAGCCAGTCCACTTAGTTGCAAATACAGTAGTTGTAATGCTAGTTTTGAACCATCGTCACATGTAGACTTAAGGCAGTCAGAGAACGTTTATCGTGAAGACATTGTCTATCTTAAACCACTGTGGCCAAACTAAAGATGCTATATTGTGGGTATTTTTCATAAAAGGACTCAGAGGCGTAGCTAGGAGGTCGCGGGTGATTCGAGCCTCACCGGGTGACACCATCTCATGGCGTGACACCTATTTTTTTAAAAATGCATACATACAGAGAACACACTATCGGTCTAACCGCATTTCATGAAAGGATATCTGATCACATGCATATTTATTTTTTACATATGTAATAAATACAAATGTGTGCTTATTTAAGAGTTCAAGTGTGATGCGTTAGAAGTTATGTGACTCTATAATTAAGTGAATGGCTGAATGGGACTTCCTAGAATCTCTTCTAATACTCTCGCTAAGCCTTCAAATGTTTCTTATGATCCTCGTGTCTGTGGCTTTATCTGAACGTAACTTTTCAAAACTAAGTCTCATAAAAAATTTTTTTTACCATCCACCATGGAACAGTCAAGGCTTTCTCATCTGGCGCTACTGTCAATTGAAAGTGATACGGCTATGGATATTGATTTTGAGCTTGTGATTTACAGGTTTTCAGCTTTGAAGATCAGGAAAAGAACATTTTGAATAAAGTAAATTTAATTTTAAAAAATAACTATAAATTAACGTTGTTTCAGATCTTAACTACATTGACCTCCTGACCTTCAATCAATTAATTGTTTTGTTTGTTCATTTTTATACTATGGACTTACTTAAACAAACAAAAAAATCCATCTCGGGGTGGGGGGGGGGGGTAGGGGGGATGATACCTTCAGTTTACCGCACCCGGTGGCACCAACCCTAGCTACGCCCCTGGCAGGCCTAGCAACTTACCTGGTCCCGCACACCCCCTCTTTACTTAAACAAACAAAAAAATCCATCTCGGGGTGGGGGGGGGGGTAGGGGGGATGATACCTTCAGTTTACCGCACCCGGTGACACCAACCCTAGCTACGCCCCTGGCAGGACTAGCAACTTACCTGGTCTCGCACACCCGCTCTGCTGTGAATATCGAGACAGAGATTGCTGATGTCACTGTCAGAAGCAGTTTAGGATGATTCCAAATTTTGGAATCGGATAGATAAGGGATTTTACTTTTTAATGACGTGGTCATGTGTCAGATTTAATGGGAATTTCCTTTTAAATGACTCAAATTTATTATTCAAAATATGTTTTACCAAAATTGCTTGTGTAACTTGTACTTATATTTACACATTGAGAAGCGTAACAAGCGCCAGGCGCGCCCACTTAAAATTTAAAAAAAAATGAGGGACGAGCCGAACAAAGAATGATGATATTTAATATATATTTTTTTACTCTATGAGTCAGTTTACCTGTAGGCTACTGACTAAGCTAATATACTATACACTAATCTGCTCACTCTGCTAGCATTGAATAACATATTATGTTAACTTTGGCTAGTTGTACGAAAAGAGGCAAGGGTTAGTAATCCTCGTATTCTCGATCACAATAGTCCTACTTAAATGCAGCCTTCTTAAACAATGACCCACTAGCTATTTTTACCCAGTCAAAGTGACGCAAAATTTTAATGAACTTAAATAAACGTAGTTTTTTTTTTTCTTCTTTTAATTCACGTGTAACAAAGCTCATTTAATATTCATATCTCACAATAATGTATTTATTTAGAATTTCGTTTTTATCTTCAGCTATACTGTTTCCTGTAAAATATTTAAATTTTAAAAGAATAAATTAAATGTATACGATTTCGACTAATCAAATCTCTTTAAGCCTCTTCCAACGAAGACTAGGCCCTATGTATTTATTGCTCGTCAAAAACAAATTGACGGTCCTTTAATAAATATGTAATAATTTGAGTTTCATAAATGTGACTAATTTAAACAAATGATCTGAGATTTAAGACGAACAAGGATAATTATTAGCTTACAATTAAACGATTTGATTAAAATTACGACAAGTTCTTTTACGACAATCTAGTTAAATGTTCGAAATATTTCGCCAATTTTTCTTTTTTTTAAAATGACAGTGGTAAAGTTTTTTGGAAAAAAAAACTCTTCAAAACTATCATCTTGCAACCCGCCCTGTATGACAACATATTCCTGAGGACCAGCATCACGTTTGACTAGAGCATAGGAACTGGCGCGTTCTCACGTCATCTGTGTTTTGAGTAGTCTGCAGTGTATTCATCTAGACGTAGTAATGTTGATTGTGAGGAATTGTAAAGGGTAAACATATGCTTTAACAAAATTATGATCATTCCAGTGGTGTCTGTCTGCTGCGTTTGTTTTCAGACAAACGATGATGATTTTTGGTTGATTGGTGTGGATAATATTTTGCAGAGTTCATCGTGACGCAAGCTTTTTAAAATGTCACAAGTTGGTTTTTTCCTCTTTGTTAAAAAATAGTTTATTAATCTGAATATATTCAACAAAAAAGAAAACGACTTTTGAAAAGGGTGGGGGGGGGGGGGGGGGAAGGAGTTGATGGCGATATGTGATGGGCATGGACACATTGGTAATACAGCTAATACAAAATAAAAAATTTAATCTATATATTATAGAAAGTAAAATGTTTAAAAATCTATCAGAAAAATCTAATATAATTTTGAAAAAAAAGAAGAAAAAAACACTCTATGTCAATAAAAGAAGAAAAAAACACTATGTCAATAAAAGAAGAAAAAAACACTCTATGTCAATAAAAGAAGAAAAAACCACTCAATGTCAATAAAAGAAGAAAAAAAACACTCTATGTCAATAAAAGAAGACCAGTTTTGTTTAAATATTAAAAAACGAAGCATCAGATCAGCATCAAAGGCAGAATATCATCACCTGCAGGGGACTCATGGTTTCTGTCGCTACGGCACTTTGCCTCCTCTGTAATGTGGTATCAGTTCGATGGGTCTACCCCAGTGCAGACAACACTTTTTAACTGTAATTAGGTCTTTATCAAACTGTTTCTCTCTGTCTGTCTCTCTCTCTCTCTGTCTCTCTCTCTGTCTCTCTCTCTGTCTCTCTATGTCTCTCCCTGTCTCTCTCTCTCTCTCTGTCTCTCTCTCTATGTCTCTCTCTGTCTCTCTCTCTGTCTCTCTCTCTGTCTCTCTCTCTGTCTCTCTCTCTCTCTGTCTCTCTCTGTCTCTCTCTCTCTATGTCTG
>CAXITT010000127.1:493203-571453 GCA_964033795.1 Lymnaea stagnalis | reverse complement strand
TCTCTCTCTCTCTCTCTCTCTCTCTCTCTCTCTCTCTCTCTCTCTCTCTCTCTCTCTCTCTCTCTCTCTCTCTCTCTCTCTCTCTCTCTCTCTCTCTGTCTCTCTCTCTCTCTCTCTCTCTCTCTCTGTCTCTCTCTCTCTGTCTCTCTCTCTGTCTCTCTCTCTGTCTCTCTCTCTCTCTCTCTCTCTCTACAGTCACATTGTTTTGCAAAATTAATAAATTTTAAGACTTAGCTCGTTTGTTCAACAATACGAAACAACGGACTTAAAACCAGTATAGAAAGAAAAACGACACCAAATTGAGTGGTATGAACAATATTCTATTTAATTAAACTATTAATTTTTTTTTTAAAATAATAAAATACAGAAATAAAAAGCTATAAAAAAAGTACAGTCCTCTTTAGATACAAGTATTTATAAATACACACGCCGACAGAGTAAAATTGTGTGCTGTTTCTGTTGTCTTGCCTCGTTCTTTTCACTACAGAAGGCGAAAATGCCGTCCTTAAAAACATGTCGATCGGGACGGATCGCCTTCCTCAACTTATGATATCATTACAGCTTTATTAAAGAATAATTTTAAATTTCACAACTTTAAAGAGTGAACTCAAATGACATTGTGTGTGAAGTATCCTATCAAAATTATGGAATGAGTAGCAATTTTACACACATAATCAATTAAATTTTAATTTTAAAAATACCAGCAGAGCAAAATGCAGTACTTATTAACTTACATTTATTGACAAAAAATTTAATTATTTTTTCTTTTAATATGGTTATTGCATTGTTTTATAATTCTAACAAGTCAACGAGATTGGGTTCTAAAAATTACAATAGTCTCAACATAATATTTTCAATAAGCATATTATAATAAGAACAATAGAATAATGATACAGATAGTCATTTAGATAATTTAAAAAAAATTGTTATCAACATTACATCAATATTTACAAATAAATGATTTAAACGTGAAAAAATATCCGAAATAGAATTAAATATATCTTTAGGGAACATTAACAGTGTTGAACATATTGTTCTAGATTGTTCATTTAATCGTATTTTCGCTTTTTTTTCATTAATCGTCATCGCCATTTCTTGTGTCTCTCTCGTGTATATTGCCTATACGATCCGAGCTTACATTCTCCATGGAGATATTTCCCCTTGTACTTTCAGTCATGTCTTCTATTGCTGCATTTCTCATGGACTTTCTTTTATTGGCCGAACTCTCCACATCTTTCTCATCTATCCATTCTTGAAATAAAACAAATATTATTCACTTTAGGTACCACCAAAGCAAAGGCGAAAAACAACAAACTACACATTTTATTATCTTTAATGTTTATTTAAGAGCGTTATAGTTTTCTATCCTAAATTTTTAAAAATACATTTATCTTAAATGTTTGCTTCTGCGTGCATGGCGTATTAATTTCTCTACAGTGATAAGGCCACTGATGAAGCATTGATTCTATATTCTCAATGACTCAGCTGTCATAAAACATGGACTGAATTGGGCAATCTTTGCGAAATAAATAAAATTTGATTCGTTACCATAGTTGCTGTTATTCTTGACCCGTTTCTTCACATTGCAAGCCCTCTCCTTCTCAGAGTGTTTACCATCGTCACTCTCATCTTCAGAGTCGTTATTTTCAGTGTTGCTTCTTGCGACTTTGGTATCTTGAGATTAAATTATTAACAAGCTTAAGGCAAAAGCGAAGGCAACATGTACGCACTAAGACTTACAGAGTTGCGTTTCACTCGATGAAATTTCCTTCTGAACGTTGATTTAAAATCAATTTTAAGTGTACTTGTTTGTTGTCGTTGTTGATGTTGGTGATGTTGCTTGAGTCGTATTTTGCTGTTGCTGTTGTAGCTTATGTTGCGGATGTTGTTAGTAAAAATCACCGGTTTTAAAATAAGACCAATGGATTCATTTAATCAATTCACAACCCATTTTGCATAACCATACATAAAACATTTTTTTTAAAAAAAGGCAATTCGCCTTTCACCGTGCAAATCAGAAGCTTGGTAAGAACAAATACAAGGTTATGAAAAACCATTTGTCTTCAATATAATGTTGCCAATTTCCCTATCCTAATGTTCGAAACTATTACGGCGTAAGTCTTGAGGAAATAAGCCGTGTGTCCCGCCTTGTTACGTTAACAGGAGAAGGTGAAAATGCCGCCCCCCAAAAACAGTGTAGCGCGGGGCGACCACTCTAAATAAGCGAATGTTTGCAGTATACATTTATATCAGCTAAGCATTAAAGGAGATTTAGCCTTCTGGCCAAGGAGGATAATCCAGTTTTAGAAATAAGGGCAGCTACTCCGATGTTGTTGTTTTTTTCTTCCCTGTGGTGGATAGCGGGGATGGGGGGGAAAGGGGGGGGGGTCCCGTTGTTCGCCTTTAAATTTCAAAAACTGCCACCCGAGAAAGGGTCAAAGGTTATGCGTTGAAATATCTCAGATCACTTCTTGTTTTAGTTATAGCTCAGCTCACCTTCTTACCATGGAATGGTGTAAGTAGAGGCAGATTGGCTTTGTGAGTCACTAAATACTAATCGTTTATCAGTCTATCAGTTACCCTAAGTCTTACCGCGTTCCTTTTTGATAGAAACTCCTCGAAAAGCAGTTAGAGCGATCAACACTATTCCAAGGCACAAAGTGGCAGACACTGTCAACAGAAAAAAATGTTACTACGTTAATTTATTCTTTTTTGTTGTTTTATCCTTTTGAAAGATCAACGGATGAGAACACAAATTACTTTATGCCAACGGCAAAATTTAAAAAAAAAATGTTATTTCAATTTCTTTTAAATTATTTACAGTAAGATTACAACTAATTTTGTTTATTTATTTGTTTAGCTGTTTGTTTATTTATATTTATATTCTATGACTTAGAGTCTATGACTTAGCGTCTATAACTTAAGAGTCTATGACTTAGGGTATATGACTAGGAGCCTATGACTTAGAGTATATGGCTTACGATCTATGACTAGGAGTCTATTACTTTAGATTCAATGACTAGGAGTCTATGACTTAGAGTCTATGACTTAGATCCTATGACTTAGGATGAACGAGCGTTAAATTATGCATCTAAAAATTGTATTGTTTTTTTAGAAGAAAAATAATAAGTGCTAAGGAACAACAAAGCTCTTACCCTGGAGCACGAAACGATATTTGAGATTATTAGCTATCAAGTTAAATAAACGTTTAGCTTGGCATCTTGTCAGATAGATTTGGAAATTCCCAAATTTACTTTTATTGAAAAAAAAAAAACAGTCAAAATCCCTAACAAAATTTGAGTGTACTATTGATGATATTTTTTGTTTGTTTTTTGTTTGATGGAGGTATATTTTATTATAAAAACTGTGTAAATGTGAATAGGCTCATTCAGTAAATGATAACTATGTCGGCAGCTAGTTTTAGCTCTCAGTTGCCACAGTAAAATGCCAACATCCACTCACCAATTACGGCAATGAAAATCAAAATAGGGTTTTCCCTCTCCACCGGTGAATCCCCTTGGTGTCTCCCTAGCCCAGGCGTTGACGTATCTGTCGGCACTGTTATTGGGAAATAAACGGTAATGATCAGCTAATACAGTGATCCTATTGTATCATGTGTTATGAAGTTCTAAAGTAAAAAAAAAAAAAAAAACAGGCGTTGCCCTCAGCTAGTCAATAGATATTTCTTAGTGGTATTCGGCACTGTTATTGGGAAATAAACGGTAATGATCAGCTAATACAGTGATCCTATTGTATCATGTGTTATGAAGTTCTAAAGTAAAAAAAAAAAAAAAAAAAAACAGGCGTTGCCCTCAGCTAGTCAATAGATATTTCTTAGTGGTAAAGCTCAGACAATTTTAATGTAGTATGTGAAGATGGGTTTCAGCACTCGCTGTGGAAAAAAAAATCATGAAAATCAATATGCAGATTAACTTTCCCAAATGTTGGACCGCGTACCGTCACTGGTCCACGAGCCTTACGTTGACCATCTGCATTACATGAATATTTATGGTCAAATTAAAAATAAAACATTATTAAAAGATCGGGCACCGACCCCTTGAGCATTGAAACTTCTCCACCTGTCCACCTGGGAAATGATTTTAATTCTATTCTTCTCATCTTGAACTTTGATATCAACCATGTAACAGCTGTCTTTAAATTCTCAACTCACAATTACAGACGGCGAGCTGTGCCGACGTAAACAGTCCTTGACACGCCAAACGGCACGTGTGATGACGCATCAATGAACCGTCGAACTGTCCCAGGTCACGACACCACTCAAGCTTGTCTTGGTCAGGCAGGGCGAGCACCTCCCGCGTGAAGCACGTCTCGCACATCCCGGCATGGCAAAACTCTGAGTTGGAACAGCAGACACCGTAAGGGACGCACAAATTGGGAGCACTAGTGGTGCAGTTGATGTGAGTGAGATCGTCAAGGGTGGGGGCGCTGGCGTCTGCTGTCAATGGCGAATAAAAAAAAATGAAACGATAGTGATTTTATATGGTAAAAACAATTTGTAGTGGACTTTGAGACATTTGGAGTTTATAAGGTAAAACAATGTCTTGTGGAGTATCATATCGTTGGAGTTAATTTGAAATCACAAAGTGTTGGAAAATGTAAGATAGTTGGACTTTATTTTGTAAAAAAAATTGTTTGTGGAACATCGGATTGTTTGATTTTATATGGTGTCTCAATAGGTTGTGAAATATAAGGTTGTTGAAGTTCAACATTCTAGTAGAATGCAGCCGAATAAGTCTAAAGTTTGACAAAATTTAACTAGAAAAAAGGCGTATTTTTGTGATCAAAATTTCTACAAATGTCTAAATAAAAATGCAAGTATTTTTTTTATTAAATAATAAGACTCAGTGTGCAACAATGGTCCCAGGACTTAATTTAGGAAACTAGTTTAACTCTAGTTACACAACCTCCGCAAATTTTTTTTTGATATTTCAAGATTTCGGTGAAGTATGATTTATTATCCTTAAGACGAATTAATTAATAGCAATGATCTCTTTGGATAGTATTTTATTATTTCTTTGGCTTTCCATTGAGCAAACTTGTACATTTTAATGCCGTATATTCAAACATGTGTCAGGAAAGTATAAAGTAATTGTGTTTAACATTCAGATGTATTGGATAGTCGAAATTTTTATTAATTTTGTTATCTATAGACGCGAAAAGAAGCCATTGCCAAGATTAATACAGAAAGAAAGTGAATGATTTTCATTTCACTTAGAGATCCAATATTTGCTTTTCCAATATTTAACTGACGAACCAAATCAATGCCTTCGGCAGCTGTGTATATAAATGGCAACACTTAGTGTTTAAGTGTTTAAGCTGCTTCTCTTTGTTCAAACCTTGTCTAATCATCTCTTATCATTTCAACACAGATGAAGATACAGGTGCGTTGGATGTAACCATCACAGCACTGATGTCATGCAGTAACACACCAGAGAGGGTTCAAATGGAAAATAAATTTATTCAGCTGTTTGGCACCATATCTCAATAGGGTATTAATCAAATACTAAATGAATGAAATAGCGAAACGAGGTATGTGGAAGCTTGAAATAAGATAACAGGACAAAAAACAAGGACGTTTCGTTAATAAAGACAAGAGCACAGTAGACAACTCAAGCAGTATTCATTCGTGTCTCCGGAAGTGGGAAAACAGGAAGCGAGAGAATATAAATATTGACACTGTGCAAAATAAAGTCAAATAATCAAATACTATCCTACTAATGTATCTCCCTGTTTCCCTGTATTTCGACTATTTTATTATTGGTGTGTGTTTATCTATCCATGGATATTCTGGTCCATTTTTATTGTGGACCACATTTTTCACAGTGTCAACATTTATATTCCTTCGCTTCCTGTGTTCCCACTTCCGGTGACAACAGTGGATATTTCTTGAGTGGTTTACTGTGCCTTTGTGATATTTTCATTTGTCCTGTACGCTGAAGAAGGCTTTATGCCAAAACATTCTTATCTTTTTGTCCTGTTCTCTAATTCAAGCTTCCACACACACCTCGTTTTGCTATTTCATGAATTAGGATTGAATGCACTCCTTTAATTATTATTTATATTCTAATCATATCGGGAAAGTTCGCCTTTCAATTCAATGCAATACGGGTAATACCCTTTCTTATTCTTATATTCACTCGTTGATGTTCGTTTAGAATCGAGAACTCTTGTCAGCCTGACCTTTGACATCGTTGTTCTTAAACAAGTTATTATACTCTCTGCGCCATAATATACGGTACAAAAAAAAAAAAAAAAAACAACGGACGCATCTTTAACACCTTTAGCTCAAATCGACAATGTGTTACCAGAACTGAAAAAGGACGACATTTTGTGAATTTTTTGTTCGGAAATGGGTCTCTCGAAGGAGTACAAAGTATTTGTAGTTGAACATTTTTGTCATGCTCATACGTGAAGGGGTCGTAAAATGAAACTGCAGTTGAACAAATGAGCAGAGAAATTTCGAAACATATTTTAAAAAGAGGGCACGGAGTATTACAGTTATCATGTTTATCGTTACGAAATTGTCTTGATCCGGGAAAGATTCGGGAATTTTCGACTGTATATTGGGTGGGCATACGGTATAACAAATGTTAAGTACAGAAATACTTCGTTTTCATTTTCTTTTCTGCCAAGAAGGAGTTGTCCTTATTACTATTTTTACGTACCGCTATAATGTGCTGAGAATTTAGTCTCTTATTTCACTCTATGGCTCCTCACATTCAGTACATTACAAAGGACGATCCCATGCCATAAATTAAATGAAGTAATGAAGAACAATTTTTGAAGGTTCACACATACACACAGTAAATGTAGTGTGCACTATATACCATCAGTACAGTATCGTAATCTCAAAACTGTCTCTCCCTCTCTCTCTCTCTCTCTCTCTCTCTCTCTCTCACTCTCTCTCTCTCTCTCTCTCTCTCAGTCTCTTTCTAGCTCACTGTCGATCAGGTTATTTATAGTCTTTCATAGAGACTTTTCCAAAAAGGGGTCACAAATAATATCCATATCTCGGTCTGTCTCGTAAGTTCTAAAGAATTCTAATTCGAAATATTATAGACCAGGGGTCTCAAACTCGCGGCCCGCGGTTCATTTGCGGCCCGCAAGACGATATCTTGCGGACCGCGACATGACAGCAAATTTAGTGTTAATGCGGCCAGCGAGTTTTCCCAATGTGACACTCCGCGACGGTTTCAGTCGTACCTCATCGATTAGTCTAATTCTGATTTGTATTATGTTTGTTTAGATTGGGACGTTGATTACAGTGGTAAAAACCGTTTTAAAATCGGAAAAAAATGTTTTTAATTCTTAACCTTTTATGTGACAAACATGGCGGCCAACGTGCGGTTTTGAGAAAACACGTTTCTAATATTATATATAAAAATTTCAAAATTTTAAAAGGTTTGTTAGTGGGTAATGCCATATTCTGTGTAAATGGTGGCAATCCGACACAGTATCAAAGAATCCCTATTAAAATTGCCGCTAGTACTTACGAGTGAGGGATTTTCCGAACCTGTCAGCTTGGTCACTTGCGCTGTCAGGTTTCTGGCAACAAGCATTTAGGAGGAAGAAAGTGAAGCCTAGCTCTTGAGAACCCTTAATGTTTTTATTTGTTGTTACTTAAGGTTGAGCAGGTTGGAACAATTGTACTTTATTGAATTTGTAATCGCATTTTTGTGGAATACTTGATGTGGCCCAGTCTCACTCAGACCCTGCCTCCTCCTACGGCCCCCGGATGATTTGAGTTTGAGACCCCTGCTATAGACTATGTTAGCATAGTGTAGTCAAGGTCAAGGGAGACATTTTATAATTAAGCAACATCCATTGTCGCCGAACTTGGGTCATCCCGAGTTCATGCACGGGTTTCACGGCGTAAACAAGACGCCTATATTACACCATTGTTAGATACACGTATCCGGAAATGTGATAGAAAGAAATTTCGTTGACGGTAAATTGATCGAAGGGAAATTCGGTCGAATCTTTTTTCAGTTTTTACGTTAAAATATTTTGCTTCAAATTTCTTTTCGAACGCCTGATTTTGTTTTACGATAATGTAGTATAGTGCGTTCAAAATAAAATTTGACGAAAGTTTTAACAAGTGAACTGAAAAAAAAGTTTCGACCAAATTTCCGTTCAATCAAATTCCCGTCGATCAGTTTACCGTCAACGAAATTTCTTTCGATCAAGTTTCCGGTAACCTTAGATGCAATGGTACCAAAAGTTTGCCATGATTTAAATTACAATGACGCCATCTAAATCCCTTTGCTTTTTAGTTGTTTTTTTTTTAATTTTTTTGTTTTAATTTCTTCAGAAACCCTTTAGCATTAACGTTTTTCATTAATAAGAAATAAAAACATAATTAATAATAATTATTGTCTGAAATATTCTGAGTATTCAGGGATTAATTAATGTTTTTTTTTAATGTTACAAAATAACGAATTCAATTCTTAAATATTGTCTGGTTTGTTTTTACGTTCCCAAAAAAATAATAAAATAAAATTTAAAAAAAATATATAAACAGCTAAAATTCGTTAGGATTTTGAGAAAAGTCACTTACCACTTGTGAAAACAATGAACACTAGCAGCTGCATTAAAATCATTTTTGATATCACAGGAGATGTTTTCATTCTTAAGAATTGGTAACAGAAACATGCCTCAGTAGTCTGCTCAAATGACTCGGACGTGTTGATGTTAGAGCTATGAGCTAAATACGAGCTCGGTGTTGAAGTTGGCCTTCAAAATGTTAAAATTTGAAAATAAAATATAGGCCTATGCTCTTTATATAGGCTTATTTCTCTTTTTAATCATAGAAATTATTATGAGTGATAAAAATAGAGACACGTTTTGAAAAAAAAATTAGTAGAAGCCAGAACGCGGGGATTCCCCAGTCCAAGTTATAAGATATATATATATATTTTTTTTTTTTTGTATTTTCTTTTTTCTTTTACTACATTTTGTTTTTCATATTGAACAGGGTATTCCCATGAATCGTGTCCGGAAAAAGTAAAAATGACTTAAATAAAATAACTGGAAGTGTTTTTTATGAACCAAAATATCTAATGAATAAATTATTTAAAGGTGTGTCATTATTATTATTATGGTTTACCAAGACTTTTGTAGGCTTTACGGTAAGCACTCCGATCAGCGCTGTTGTTGGTATATCATTTTAAGGGGCGTACGATAACACTTGCGAGTAAATCCATAGTTAAATACAGCACGGTGACGGGGCATGGCGTAGGCGTCGTCACAGTGTAGATCAGCGGTTCTCAACTTGTGGGTCGCGACCCCTTTGTGGGTCGCACGACCCTTTCCCAGGGGTCGCTTAACACCATCTCAAAACCCATATTATGGTCTACAGTTATGAAGTAGCAACGAAAATAATTTTGTAGCTGAGGGTCGCCACAACATTAGGAACTGTATTAAAGGGTCGCGGCGTTAGGAAGGTTGAGAACCACTGGTGTAGATAGACCTGATATGACCTGGCCAATGTTTGATGTGTCGGGGTGTTCGACAAAACCTCTCGCGCTAAACACATAGAAGCCGACATTTTAATTTAACTACCGCGCAGGTTTTCCCCCAATTGTTGTTTTCTTCAACGACCAAACGAGAACTTTAAATCACGTTTATGCACCCTCCCTTTGTTTAGCTTGGAATAAGTAAATAGACAAAATGGTCTCCATAATTAATTTCGTTGAATATTGTAGGATGACACAAATACTTAAGTCAAATAATAATTAATATTTAAAAATAATAATAATAAGAGCGTTGGACGCAAACAACACTTATTTCACTAATTTAAGTTGGTGAAAGTTACCTTTAAAAAAAATGTTACAAAATGACAATTTATTATTATTATAATATAATCTAGCCAATATACCCGGCTTTGGCCTGGATTGCAGTAGAAAAAACAACTTCTACATCCTTTTAATTAACATTGAAATAAAGCGCTATGTAAAAACCCTCCATTGTTTGGTGGGTATTTTTAGTTATAAACAATTACCTTAGCTAAAATATTATTTTCCTATGAAATAGAATGATAAGATGGGCTTGGAAATTAGTCAATCTATGTACTAGCATAGACATAGACATAATCAGGATTTTTCGTATGCCGACGACTGGGTCCTAAACGCTGATGTAACACAGTGGTGCAAACTTCTTAGTGACTTAGTCAGACGACCGCGAGCCCAAAATAATACTTAATGTCGAACTCAAGCAATTCAAGCGGTTTTTAATGGGACAGGGGAACGTTTTAAAGACACAATGAAAACTCTTTGAAAGCGTTTCACATGAACCCAGATAATTGGGAACAGTCGGCACAGGGTCGAGACGTGTGACGCTCTTCCGTGCACAGAGACTGAATGCCGTGCAGCTTCTGCACAATTTCGTGATAAAATGGACCCGATCAGCCATCTGCGCCCCAACAGACAGTTTTCGATGTTTTTAATGGTTATTATTGATTTTAGATGGACGAACTAACAGTATGTGGAATGATTTAAAATACATAGCACTGAGTTGAGACCAATGCTCTGTCCCTCATGACTGTTTTATTTACCATTAATAAAAATGATTGTCTCGGTATATTGTTAGGTTGTTATTATTTTAAGAAAGCTACCCAACGTTTTTAACAGAGGCTAGAAAATCTCAAGAATACTTCATTGTGTCTTTCTTTGTCTTTAGTGAACAATATATTATGCAATGCTAACATTTTGTCAATTGTTTTTTCTTGAAATAAAATGATTGAAATACAAGTTTAAAATAATTACTAGTCAAGAAAAAAGTGTTTCCATTACTAAAACTCTTAGTACTGGATAATTTGTTGATAGGATATTCTTAAGTAGGGTTAAGATTAATATAAAATGTAAATTTAATAAAAGTCCATGAAATAATTTTTTTTGGGTTAAATTACTAAATAGTACTAGAAAGGGTATTACAAATTATAACATTTGAATAAATTTCAAAAGATATTAAAATCTACGTAAAATAATTTAACAAAATTTTAAATAATTTTTTTATACAGTTTTATTTAAAAGATTTATAAAAAAATATCAAATATTAAGCAATGTTTTGCCAATATATTATTACATAACAATATGACAATACATATAACATGGAAAACATTAGGATTGAACAATAATACAGTAGACCAAGTGCTTTCTTTTAATATTTAGAAAAGAAACCGTTAAAGTGAAATCGTAATTTGACTCTGAGATTTCTCTACTTTTCTAAATACGCCAGTACGATCAACATCAACTATTTTAAACTGATTAAAACGCGATTTTCATCAAGGTGCCACTTTTTATTTAAAACAGAACACGGAGCAGTGAGCAATGAAACATATGAATCGTTTTTTTTTTTTTTTTTTTTGTCTAAGGGAGTAAAATAAGACATTTTTTTTTTTAAAAAGGAGAAATTCCCTGGTGCATGTCTGTATTTCTCAATAAGACATCCGGTTAATATTTTGCAGGTGACAAAGTATTGCACACTAAAGCGATTCAAAATTTGACCAGCATTCGCTGTCCACTTTTGTAGACTGAATTCTTGACATTTTAAATTCTACAATTTTTCTGAACCTTTTTTTTAAAAAAAATAACAGACATCCTTAAACATTACAAGGTGCTATTTAAAAAAAGAAAATATTGACTCATTTTTGAAGTGAGTAAATGCTTTAACGTGCAATTGACTCCGGAGACCTTCATTCGTGAACTACTGATTAGAAATAGTGGTGGAATTGCAATACAACTTTACACATCTAAAAACGAAAAATTATTCCGCATGCACATTAGCTGGCGTAACTTTATATAAGACCTTTGGTCAAGATCTTTTTTTTTTTTTGGTGTACATTCCTTGAATTCAAATGACGTAACACATTTTACATCAAGGCAGACAGAGTAAAAAGTGAGGATTCTAGACAGCAACGGTGAACGGCTAAAACTTTCATAAATAAATGACATTTCCAAGCTGGCATATCTGCAATTATTGTCAATAGCGAATTCAATGATAACTTTATAATCAATAGTAAATGTCATATCACATGCATAAAAAAATGATAACATTATTATTATTAGAGTTAAAAGCGCAATGGATAAAAACTGTAAAATATTTTTTAAATGTTGAAATGTGGCCGAACATATGCATGGAGAACATATTTAACGCAATCGAACCTGCCTCTTTCAGGATTGTAAAAAATTTTGTTGTTTGTTATTATTTTCCTGTACATTACTAATATTTCAATATTCCTCTAAAGATTTCAAAACATTTTACAACAATTTCTAATTTTAAAACTAATAAATAATTGCCTCATTGAAAATGAATATTCAAGATTGTACTGGGAAAGCCAAAAGGACAAAAGGAGAGCCAAAAGAACAATAAAGAATTTAGAGGGTCAGAGGAAAGCTTAATCTAAAATGCGTAATATTTGATCACGTTAAGACCGACATAATTTCAAAAATACATTGTTTTAAAAAAAAATATTTAGCTACTACACTATGTAATCATTTAAAAATTATACGCTTAAGAAAACCACTTAGGGGGATCTTAACAATATTAAATGTATATACACTTGTAGGCATACTTTTTAAACAAAAACTGTGCTTAAAAAATAAAAATTAAAAATTTTAAGGGACTGTTTAAATTGTAGATTTTTTTGTTTCCTTAAAGGTCAAGGTTTAATATCCTGTCACGTTATATTTTTGTACAAGGTATTAAAGATTTAAGTTCCAATTTTTTTTTTTTTTTTTTTTTTTGTATAAAGTATCGATCGATTTTTTTTATTTTTTTTTAATGTTTTTAAATTTTTATTTCCTTTTTTTTTTTTTTTTTTTTTTTTTGTATAAAGTATCGATCGATTTTAATTTTGGTTAACATTTTTGGGCTCATCCCCAGCTGTCGTACGATTTTTCGGAACTGGCAATTTCTTGTGGGCTCGTGCTTTCAGATGAGGCGAAAAGTCTCCGGCGGCCTCTCTGTCATCTCTTTCATCATCCTCGAGGGATTCCGTTGCTCCGGTGACCTTAGAAAGTAGTTTTTGATTTGATTGGTGCTCTTCATCCTCGTAATGAACGCCACCTGGAACGAGACAAGTTAAATAGCAATGACGCAGGGAATAATACACTGATCTTCAATACAGTGATGATACGATCTGAACTTACAGGATTTCAGTCTCACAGTGAGCAAATGCAGGCTCTCTAAAAATGTTTTGGAAGACTTATAGTAATAATGAGCTCGGCAAAGGAACAAAAAATAAATTAATGTTACACGTTTCTCACACTTCCGACGAGTTATGTCTTTATTCGAATACAACGTGTCAAATGGAGAAAAAAAAACAATCTATGTGTGAAATTATATCCCCAATAAATTATTAGTTTTATCTATACCTACAATAAATGACTTGATTTATCTATACCTACAATAAATTACCTTTTTATCTATACCTAAAATGAATTACTAGTTTTATATGTACCTACAAAAAAGACTTGTTTTATCTATACCTACAATAAATGAATGACTTGTTTTATCTATACCTACAATAAATGAATGACTTGTTTTATCTATACCTACAATAAATGAATGACTTGTTTTATCTATACCTACAATAAATGAATGACTTGTTTTATCTATACCTACAAATAAATTACCTTTTTATCTATATCTACAACAAATGACTAGTTTTATCTGTACCTACAATAAACGACTTGTTTCATCTACATCTACAATAAACGACTTGAAACCATGATAAACTGTGCCCATAAAACACTAAATCTTTATGATACCAAGTCAGCCGTTACACTTTTTTTCAGCTCACTGAATGCTTTTAATGTTGAAGTTGAAAGGAGATGTAATTTTACATGTTAAAAAAAAATTATTATTATATTTCTTCATCACATGACTTAGAATAAATATTGAATCCAGGCTATTTTGCTGTTTATAATTCATACGTCATCTCGGGATGATATAATCTTCAGACTAAAACTTAGATTTAGTCAGATAAAAATGGCGCTCTCCCAGTGTACATAGTCAGTACCTGTTGCACCCTCTGTATCCATGTTGATGGTCTGCTCGAGTTTTTCTTGCGCTAGATTTTCTCTGTTATTATTTTCATGCCTAACACAGAGGTCCTCGTGGCCATTTCTTCTAGGCCTCGTGCAGTCTAAATGGTGAAAGCAATTCCTTGCCATCTCCCTTACGTTAACTGATGCAACACAAACGTACTTTTGTAGGCTTCCTGTGTGTTGAGATGAGAAATCAAAGAATAAAAAGCAGATCCACTCTAGTGACTAGAGTATCTAAGGAATGAACATGATGAATACCGACTAGTTATATTACTTTTGTGCCGGGAAAAAGTATACTACTACCATTACAAACGGTTCAAGTATATATTTAATAGTATAAGGTCAAATCTAACAAGGAGTCAAGATTCTCCTGCAATAATTGCAGACGATAATGTCATTCGAGGAATAGCCTAGTAAGCCATTTGTTGAAGTGTACATAGCTACTCCATATTCTCGCGAAGACGGAAGGATGCTACATATATCTATATGCTATATATATTTATATATAGATATATATATATTTGCAGTTAATTTGGTTGTCAGTCACATATAACGCTCACACACACACATGATAGAAATACGCACTAACACTGAAATCTGTTTTGAGGCATATCACGTGATTTAGAAACGACCGTATTAATCCGTAGATGTCACACGTTATTTTGGTAAACAGTGTTTCGTATAAGCAATGTTAGTTACCGTTTTTCAGTGCACATCTGCAAGCACAACCCATGACTAAGACAATCGCAAATGCAGCGAAGATGAAAACTGTTGAGCAAAGTAAGGAACAAATATGATTGACTATCTAAAATCTGCTTACAATTAGTAAAATATATGATTGGCTCTAAATAACGTGCTTACAGTAAGGAAAACATGTGATTAGCTGTCTATAAGCTGCTTACAGTAAATAAAATATTTGGATGTCTTAAATCTGCTTAAAGTAACTAAAATCAAATAAAAAGCAATATTTTGGTTTTCATGCTTATGAGTGGGAGAGACTGCAATCAGGTGTGAAATGTGATACGTGTAAATAAATGTGTGAAAACCTTGTACAAGGACGCAACAAAAATAGAGCAAAAAAAAAAAAAACCCAACCAAAAAAAAAGCAACACAAACAAAACAGGAAAATAGCAAGAAGAATGTGTTTTCCTTCTGTCCTCTCAGATACATACATTTGAGTGGGAGAGACTGCAATCAGGTGTGAAATGTGATACGTGTAAATAAAAGTGTGAAAACCTTGTACAAGGACGCAACAAAAATAGAGCACAAAAAAAAAAAAACCCAACCAAAAAAAAAGCAACACAAACAAAACAGGAAAATAGCAAGAAGAATGTGTTTTCCTTCTGTCCTCTCAGATACATACATTTGAGCTAAATGTTAATTTTTAATTTGTATCTTTGTATTACCGGTACTCTTTGTTTTAACTCTTCACTTAAGAAGGCTTCTTGTCGACTCATTCAGGTTTTTTTTTTTCGTTTCTTTTGTCCAGATTTTCCCACATCTTGTTTCCACAAATTTCATTTTTGTTTTTAATCTGGGTAGTTTTTAAAAAGGAAATGATCTCAACTTGCTGTGACACAACAAGAGACAAAACAAACTTACACCCAAGCAAATATTTTAAGTTAAATTCAAATGTCCTCTCTTACTCAAGTTTCGATTATTGTCCTTACAATCCTGCAGCTCGTCACTTGTATCACTGCTGCGTCCAGCACTTGCTGTCGCATGAGTCGTGCCGTCTGGAAAAAAAATATTTTTGTAAAAATTCCGGGGAAAGCATAGATTGTATACTCATAGTCCACTAATATTCTTTCAATATACAGTGGTCGGAATTCTTGACTATTTTGAAAAGTAGAAGGTAGAAAGTTAATTTTGAGAGGTAGAAGGTAGACAGTTAATTTTTAGAAGTAGAAGGTTGACAGTCAATTTTGAGAAGAGTTATTTCCGAACGTGTTGCTAGAATAAAGTCTAAATCGTGAGACACTACAATTTCGTTGTAGAGTCGTTTTATTTTGTTATAATTGCTTGTAGACAAACTTTTAAAAAAAAAAAAAAATTTAAGCTTTTCTCTGTTAAATGGCTCGAGGTTACTCAAGATAAACTGAGCCATTTTACATAAATGCACGGAACTTTAATACTTTATCAGTATCCATGGCCCCCTACTTATCTCTTGCATACAATTTGGTCTGGTGTGGCTGCTTTGTTTGAATAACCTGCCTTTCCCGTACTGAACATAGTTTGTACTAATAGTACTTAGTAACAAATAAAAACGTATATATTTTTTTTTAAACTGCCAAGAAGCGAGCGTCGTGCGTGACGGTTGAACTTAGGTAAGACTATTGGATTTTGTCGTAGGAGAATTCAATACTATTCAATAAAGAGCCACTGGTATGGTGCAGGACTGTCTGTAAGACAATCTGTTGAACTGTCTGTAGACCTATTGTTTAAAGGCTGACAGGTAGGGCGTAGGACTGTCTGTGGGACTGCTATTTTAAAAGCTGGCAGGTACGGAGCGAGACTATCTGTAGGCCTATTGTTTTGTTTCCGATAGGTAGAGAGTAGGACTGTTTGTAGGCCTATTGTTTTGTTGCCAACAATTAGAGTGTAGGACTGCTTGTAGGCCTATTGTTTAAAGGCCAACATGTATTATAGAAAAGAAGAAGTAAACTCTTTTTTTTTTACAAAACACCTAACCAACCGGTTGAAAACAATCGTTCCCGGTTAAGCCCTAGATTAATGTATTACATGCACTGAGCTAGAATACTTAACATACTTAATATATGTAGCTCTTGCCATTTACGTCATACTTACTCTCCGTTGAATATAATTCCTCGTAAGTAAAAATGTCCAGACACGCCAGGACGCAAGTTTCGTGAGACAGCCAGCTGACGTTGTGGACGCCTAGTGTCTGGCACATGGTGAACCATTCCTGTATGTCCATTGTTGAAGGAAAGCAGGGTTCACACGCCCTTGACCTGTCACTGCAGTATTGCGACAGACGGCAGCAGTTCTTATAGTACGGGCATATCTTTGGTTTATTTTGATCGCACGTGTTCTGTCCGTCGTAGATGACTGGACTTGTCAAGCCTGTTGAGAGATGTACATATGACTTTTATCATCATTACATTTTATCATTTATCGAAATCTGGTTCACTCAACAAAGATGGCACATAACTAGCGTAGGAAAAAAAATGGGAGAGACGAGTATGGATATGTGTCCGCAGATCCGTTCTTAGGAGTTTGGGGGCCCTAAGCATGGAGCGTAGGTTGGAGGTCCCGGAAAGGGGGGGGGGGGGGGGTCCAGGGGTGAAGCTCCATCGAGCGGGGGAGAAAACACCACCCACCACTGTGGCACCTCCCTTTTGCCTTCATCAATGTTTCCTGGGGGGGTGGGGGGGGGGGTGGGGGGGGGGGGGGGGGGGGGGGGGGGGGGGGGTGGGTCCAGGGGTGAAGCTCCATCGAGCTGAGGAGAAAACACCACCCACCACTGTGGCACCTCCATTTTGCCTTCATCAATGTTTCCTCTTTGCTCGCGTGTAACCACTAACCATATTGATAATTCCGCCACTAGAGAAAATGTGTACTTTTGAAATATATGGACATGCAGGTGGTAGTGGGGCGCTAGGCGGTTGCCTAGTTTGCCTATATGCCAACCCCAAAGCTCCCCCCTGTTGCTTCCCTTCCCCTGCCTCCGAATTCAACTCAGAATGATAAATTTCAGAATGAGGAAGGTAACGTGAGTGACACAGACGGCTGCAGTGCCAGTTAAAAAAAAAACCGGGGTATGAAGGGTGCCTCACGGGGGCCCCTTCACGTTCGGGGCCCTACGCGGATGCGAAGTCAGCGTGTGCCTAAGAACGGGCCTGGTGTTCGTCAGAGCCGTTATTTTTTCTCTCTATCTATGGGTATTTTCCGCTCACTGAAGAATACTTTCGTGGGGAAAAAAGAGGGATAGGTTGGGGAAAAAATGTATCTACTAAACTTTCGCACAACACAATTCATATAAATAGGCGTCATTCTATGTTAGGGACAACAGCAGGTGACACAACCATTAGTGTCACACGGACAGCAGCAGGTGACACGACCGCTAGTTTCACACGGACAGCAGCAGGTGACAACCCCGCCAGTGTCACACGTACAGCAGCAGTTGAAGTCACCATTAGTGACACACGGACAGCAGCAGGTGACGTCGTCATTAGTGACACACGGACAGAAACAGGTGACACCACCCCAAGTGTTACATAGACAGCAGCAGGTGACATCACATTTAGTGTCACGCGGACAACAACAGGTGACGTCACCATTAGTGTCACACGGACAGCAGCAGTTCACGTCACCATTAGTGACACACGGACAGCAGCAGGTGAGGTCGTCATTAGTGACACACGGACAGAAGCAGGTGACACCACCACAAGTGTAACATAGACAGCAGCAGGTGACATCAGTTTTAGTGTCACGCGGACAACAACAGGTAACACCACCACTAGTGTCACACGGACAGCAGCAGGTGACACCACCACTAGTATCGCACGAACAGCAGCAGGTGACACCACCACTAGTGTCACTCGGTCAGCAGCAGGTAATGCCACCACAATTGTCACATGGACAGCAGCAGGTGACACTACCACTAATGACACACGGACAGCATCAGGTGATGCCACCACAATTGTCACATGGACAGCAGAAGGTGACGCACCATTAGTGTCACATGGACAGCAGCAGGTGACTATATTGCTAATGTCACACGGACAGCAGCAGGTGACACCACTACTAGTGACACTGCAACGAACACGAAACTAGCATGTATAAATTACAATATAAACTACATTAAAATAATTTTATATATACCGAGATGAATGCACCAAGTCTTAGCATATGGTCAAACACAAGTTCAACCGCACCTGTTCCGTGTGATAACATACCTAGTGTTGGAAGTGCGCACAAAATAGTCCCTATGGCGAGGCTAATACCAACTCTCATGGTAACCTGGTTGTTTTTCCTTGTATCCATCTGTAACAATAAAATGAAACTTATTATAAATCAATTTAATCGTCACTTCAGTGTTTTTATCGGAGCTATGAGATGAGATTTGTATAGTATACATCAGGATCCCACGCTGGTAGCAAAAATAATAGAAAGGGCAGGACACTTAGAAAGAATGCCAAATAACAGAGGCGTGAAGAGGGTACACCACCAAAAACCTGCTCCAAGGCAGACCAATGCTTAGATGGATGGGTGACAAGGAAAAAGATCTACAGCAGCTGCGAGTCAAAGCATGGAAAAAAAAAAGCATCATTTAGGTCTGAGTGGAAGGAAGTGGTGAGGCAGACCAAAGCCCTACATTTGCTTTAGCACCACAGTTGATTGATGAGATGAGACTACCTTAAAAGTGTATATATAATATACTCTAAACCTACTAAATTTGAAACGGCGTCAATATGAAAAGCTTAAGTTGTTAATTATTATTAAAAATTAATAATTGTGAATATTAAAACAAAATAGTTAAAATTCTTCACATGACTTGTTGAATGCTAATAGTTTGTTCTAGTTAAATCAGTTAAAATCTTCAAAAATAAATGAAATAATGTGGCGTGTAGTTAATTTCTGCCCCGCTCC
Source organism: Lymnaea stagnalis (assembly GCA_964033795.1). Taxonomy (NCBI): domain Eukaryota; kingdom Metazoa; phylum Mollusca; class Gastropoda; family Lymnaeidae; genus Lymnaea; species Lymnaea stagnalis. The sequence continues at coordinate 551,771 of CAXITT010000127.1, read as the reverse complement.
TCTGATGACTATCATCCCCAAAACTGCTCAAATGGGCGATCAATTTATTTTTAAATCCAAATATCAAATTAAAAATCCAAAATCAGTTTATGTGTTAAGTTCATTTAAACAATGGCTACTTCAATTAAAGCACATTAGCATACCTTTTTCTATTAAAAAAAAGAACATGTTCTTGTATTTAGAAACAAATGAAGTGTGAAATGAGCTCCTGATATGTTTAACTATGACACGTAAATATAACAATAAAAGTTATTTATAGGACACACCTAGCTAATCATACCACACTATTACGGAAATTTCCAGATTTTCAATTATAATTTCAATATTCATAAAGTGAAAGTGTCTTACCTTTATGCATGAAAGGTAAACAACAGATATAAAATTGTATTGAACTAAACTTAACTTGAAAACAATTAAGTTATTTAGACAGAAGATTTAGTCAGACAAACAAGGTGAGTCAGTGGTTCTCAACCTTACTAATGCCGCGACCCTTTAATACAGTTCCTCGTGGTGTAGTGACCCCCAAAATACAATTATTTTCGTTTCTACTTCATACATATGTGTTTTCTGATGGTCTTATTGCAAGGGTCCTTCGACACCCCCCACCCCCGGGCCAAAGCCATCGCGACCCACAGGTTGAGAACCGCACAGGTAAGTTAAGTGATACAAAGAGTACAAGGAAAAAAAAAACACACAAACAACTTACCTTTGATTTCGTCATCTGTACTTCCTTTGTACTTTAAGTAATGAATAATAATGAACTAGATATTTATATAACGTAATTATAACCTTGTTGACAGATGTCAACCTATCGTTCCAAGAATGTGCACAGGTGAAAATACGCAAACTGGCAGCGTACTTGAATTTGGCGATGTCTTATTTGAAGTCCAAACTATGTGGATATAGTGCTGTGACTTACTTCCATTTGTACGTGCTTAAAAAAAAAAACTAGAAATAAATCGATCTATTCACAAATGACCCGATAGTTTACACTGTAACTTCACATGCAAGAAGTTTTCACATTGAGAACGTAAATAAAGCCTGTATGGTAACACTTTGATTGAGGTAAACTTTCTAAGTCCTATTGGAATTGCTCCACGGCTTAACAATAACACCACTGGGACCTGAAAGGGAAGGGCTTGATGATGTAATAGTTGACAAGCGCCATAGACTAGTACGCCTGACTTAATAGAGGTTTGGCAATGCGTAAGGTGACTGAAATAAACACTCAGGTGATTTCCCTTTTATTTTTTTATTTTTTTAATTTCCCCATATCTATTTTTACCAAACACTTGTTTACATTGATCTCTTGACAATACACCTTCGTGAGATAGTCACTTTAAATAAAACCTTCAGTCAGACTCAACCTTATGGTCCTAAATAGTCTTGATTTTTAAAAAAAAAAATTTTTTAACATTGAATTTATTTAAAGCTTATTTTACTCCAAAACCAAGCAGATTGATATCATTTGATCTGTTCTCTGTGAAGTTGGCGTTAAAAAGGATTGGTTAGTAAATCAAATAGGCCTATAAAGGATGTCATCGAAAAGAAACACCTTTTCATTTATCTTTAAAATCATTTCAATGTATCGTCAGTAGCGCATTAAGAAGGATCTTGCAGTATTTAAAACTATTTACACACCTGTAAACATCCCATGGAAATATTAACACACTTTACGTTTAGTTTAAACCTTTAACAGAGCAGTTAATTTTTAAGTCATTGGATGAACTCTGACTCAAGTTATTGTGATTAAAAAATTGAAAAATTACCACAGAGAAATGCAAAAATACTATTGATAATGTATTAACAGAATCATTGTATCGAAGGTAAGACGTCCAAGGTAAGGGGTCATCCATAAAAGACGCCACGCAAATTTTGCCGATAATTCCCCCCCCCCCCAATAAATCATCACAAATCTTCACAAAAATTTAGTAATCAGGCCCCGCCCCCTTTTCTAATATAATGCCTTAAATTTAACAAAAACAATGTATCGAAGGTAAGACGTCCAAGGTAAGGGGTCATCCATAAAAGACGCCACGCAAATTTTGCCGATAATTCCCCCCCCCCCAATAAATCATCACAAATCTTCACAAAAATTTAGTAATCAGGCCCCGCCCCCTTTTCTAATATAATGCCTTAAATGTCTGCCCTCCCCCCTTTACAAAAATTCCCTGTGTCCACTACTGTCCTTTCCAAACTCTTAAGAAATTCACCTCCCATAGATATCATATTACTGCGCCTGTGTCCGAAACTTTTCACTAGAACAGTGGTTCAGAGATAAAAGTACCTACCCATTCCTGAGGTGTGGAAGACCAGAAAATTGTATTTGCTGCAATCACTAGTTGTTGCTGTTTTGTTTTTGTATATTTGGGAAAAAAAAAAATCAGTTCTTATGCAGTTTGATTAGCAGCAGTAAATGGTTTTCTGGTGAATTTTGTTTGCACATTTAATGCATGGCTAATTGTTGTCCTTGTCTATAAAAGGTTCATGAAAAAAATAATGCTACGATAACGAAAATGATTTAATTATTTTCATATTTTAAATGTTATTACAATATAATTTATACGGTTGGGAAGGGGTGTTTAAAATGGTGTGGACCTCTAGCGCTGCAAAGAGGTTAAGAATTCCTGCACATGGGGAAAAATTGTGTGGGGGGGGGCAGATCTTAGAGTATGTCACACATTACTTATTTATTGACATGAAAACATGAAATTAAAAGTTAAAATTTCTTCAGTAATGGATGTAGTCACTATAAAAATTTGATAGTTTTTTGGAGTTAATCAAAACAAAATCATATTTTGATAGTGAAGTGTGTTTTATATTACATTTTTAAATACGTTTCCTTAAACGCTTTTAATTTTTAAAAGACAGAAGCAGAACAACAGCACAACTTTGAAAGCAGCAAACAAAAATGTTTAATTCAAGTGTAAGCTTCACGTTTCTTTAATATAACTTCGCACATACATCCAATGCGCTTGAGAGTAGCTTGAAGTAACTTGGAGTAATTTGAAGTAACTTTGAGTAACTTGGAGTAGCTTGAAGTAACTTGGAGTAAATTGAAGTTGTCCTGCACAACAAGACTTCAAAGTTTATTTCTGAATTAAACACAACTGTGAAAAGTATTTTAAAAATTATCGGGATAATTGAGTCTCACATATTAGTTAATCTAATGACATTCTACTGGTAGAATGACATTTTATTTAGATGTATTTGAATTTTAAGAATGCACTGAAAAAAATATAGAAATGAGAAAATTTATAAAATTAACAGCTGAACTTGAAAGGAAAATAAAGGCGATGGTGATGAGATGTTTGAGAAGCATTCTTAGCATCTACTATAGGGACCATATCTCCAATGATACAGTGAAAGAAAGGGTTCGTGAGGGTAATGGACCTTATGGTGACTGTAAAAAAGCCCAAACTAGAATGGTATTGCCACGTGAAAAGGAAACAACGGTTCGCCAAAGAAATCATGCAGGGCACCACAAGAGGGGGGAGAAAGAGGAAGACAAAGAAAAAGATGAGAAGACAACATCAAAGACTGGATGGGACTGAAACTGGGCGATGCTGTAAGACGTGCAGAAGACAGAGACGAATTAAGGAGGATAGTTCACATGTCATCTGTGGCGCCCCAACGGTCCAAAGGACTAAGGGACATGATGATGATGATGATAGCAACTACGTACTCATTCTAAATTATCAAGATAGATCTTAGTTTCTGTAACACACTTCTACTCTGACATGGCGTGGGATGTTATTTCTTATGCTGTGGGTTATGTCAGTAGTATGGTTACTTATATTAACGCTTCAGGATGCCGACTCAGTCTTCTTCATTCTTTCACTTATTATTCAGGCACGTAAAGAAGAATACTCAATTCTAGTTAAAACTCACAGTACTTTATTGAACACACTTCATATTGATAATATTAATAAATAATCCTTGCATGAATGTAATTTCACATATATATCTATAGTATTCCATCATTAAGAAAGACACGTCCTCAGACTACTATAACTCAGCTCAACTCTCTAATCACACAGCTCTCACGCTACTGACTGACTCTACTGCTCTGCGCTCAGCTCTCTACTATATCAGTCAACTCATACTTCATTACCAGCAAAGCGTGCAAAACAACCGCTCTGACAAAAACATAATTTTACTCTCCAAAAACGTGGAGTTCACATTTGTTCTCAAAAATACAATCCACATTGATTGTCTCTCCCCGTGGAAAAACCTGGTGAACACACTCACTGTCCACTCATGCTACCTCTCTGTTTACATGTGAAAACATAGTCCGTTACATGCCCCACCCATCTGAAAAAATTTTGTGCAACAAAATTTTTGGCATTATATGTTGAAATAATGATAATGTCTCTTAGAAAATTTCAATGCCACATCTAACAATCAAATCAGTGTAACAACATTAACATTTCATCATTATGAAATACAGGGTCTTTTACTGTTAATATCACACTTAATAGTGAATAATGTACCCTGGCAAAAAATTAAAAAATCACCAATGACAACCTCTTAAAATCTTTATGTATGATAATGTGAAGTGACATTAACATCTTAATGAATAATAAACACTGCAAAATGAATGTAACAATCTTAAATTTTGCATTAGAAAATTTACAATCGGTTAAAATATGATATTCATTTACAAAAATTGATATGTACAAGTGTCTTATCAAAAAACTGAGTGAACGTATGTGTGTATATTCATTTAGAATGTCTGACTAATGTGTCTTAAGTCAGTGTCTTTGTCATTGTCTGCATGTTCAATGTGTCTGGAAAGGAAATCAGCTACTGTATTGTCTTTTCCTTTTATTGTCCTTATCTCATACTGATAATCTAATAGTATCAACGACCATCTGTTTATTTTACTATTCGCTATTTTCTTTCTATTCAGTGCCATTAATGGCTTGTGATCAGTCAATAATGTAAATTTTCTGCCTAATAGATATTTCTGTAGTTTGGTAAGTGCCCACACAATTGCTAAGCATTCTTTTTCAATGGTTGAGTAGTTAATTTCAGTTCTGCTTAATGCTCTACTTAAATAGGTAATGGGTCTTAATTTATGATTGTATTCTTGCATAAGGCAAGCTCCTAATCCAATGTTGGAGGCGTCTGTAACTAGAGTGAAAGATTGTTTAAAATTGGGTGATAACAATATGTTGTCACTTTGGAAAATTTCTTTGATTGTTCTCAGTGTATTTTCGCATTCATCCGTCCATACTATTTGTTTCTTGCTATCTTTATTTATTAGTTTCCTTAAGGGTAGTGTAACATCAGAAAATTTTGGAACAAAAGTGCTGTAAAAATTGCACAAACCTAAAATGGCTTTTACTTCTTTCTGAGTGTGTGGTGTTTTTATATTTAGTATTTTTCCTCTGTTGTGTTCTGTGGGCTGAATTGTGTTTTTACCGACTTTAAATCCTAAAAATTCAATGTCCTCTTGTGCAAACTTTAATTTGTTTGGTGCTATTGTAACTCCATGTGCTCTTAATTTGTTTAGTACTGTTTTTATAGTCTCTAAATGTGTCTTCATATCCTTAGTGTGAATACAGATGTCATCGACAAAATGTACGACATTTGGTATGCCTTCTAGCATGATTCGCATGAATCGAGAAAATGTTGCGGTGGAATTAACTAGACCAAATGGCATTACTGTCCATTCGAACAAGCCTTCCTCTGTGGCAAATGCAGTCAAAGGCATGGAATCCGGATGCATGCCTATTTGCCAGAATCCTCTGTTTAAATCTAAGTGGGTGAATAATGTGGAGGAGCCTATTTCTTCCAGTAGTTCTCTGGTGTCCCTCATGGGTTCTGCATCTAATTGTGTGATTTTATTTAACTCCCTATAGTCACAACATATACGGCACTGGCCATTTTTCTTTTTTACTACTACCATGGGTGATGCTATTGGTGAATCTGATCTTTTAATCTTGTTGGTCTGTATTAAATGATTTAGTTCTTTCTTTACTTCTTCCCTAAATGCATATGGAATTGGATAGATTTTGTGTTTGAATGTGGGTTCCTGTGTTAATATTATCTTGTGTTCTAAACTGCTAGTGTGTCCTATGTTCTCTGTGATGACATCTTTGTATTCTTTTAGAATTGTTGTTAAGTGTCTGTTTGTTGTGGTGTTATTTTCATTGTCTTCTAATTGTATAACACTAGCAACGGTGGCTGTGCTACTTATTTCATTACTGATGGTTTCTAACTCTTCAGGAACAGAGTCATATTTTCTGAGCAAGTCCACATGTAGGACTTTCAATTCACCCTTCATGTGAATTACATAATCAACTAAATTTAACTTGTCATGAATTGTAAACGGACCCTGCCAAATCTTTTGTCCATTATTGTTTGGCAACCATACCAAAACTTTATCATGTACTTTAAGATCTCTGAGGTATCTATGTGTATTCTTTATATGTCTTTGTCTTTTAGACTCCCTATCAGTGTTTTCTTTAGCATTTTCTATGCCATATGTAATCCTCTCTCTAATTTTTGTAATTATGTCAAATGTGTCTTGTTGTGTGCCTTTCTGGCCTAAAATATTTTCTTTAAAAAGAGTTAACGGTCCCTTTGGATTGGCCCCAAACATTAGCTCAAATGGAGAGTACCCAGTGGTGTCTTGTATACTCTCTCTATAGGCGAATAAAACCATGGGTATATATAGGTGCCATTCTCTAGGGTGGTCTATTGTTGTTTTATTTAACATTGTTTTTAGTGTTTTGTTCCATCGTTCTACCATACCATTAGCCTGTGGTCTATATATTGTGGAATGTACTTGTATTATACCTAGCATTTTTGTAACTGCATTGGTTAAGTTGGAAGTAAACTGTGTTCCATTATCTGACAATATTTTATCAGGGAACCCATGTCTTGTAAATACATCTAATAATGCCATGCAAATTGTTTCTGAATTAATGTTTTTGAGGGGAATTGCCTCTGGCCATCTAGATGCCATATCAATCATGGTTAAAATAAATTTGTGTCCCTTATTTGATGGTGGATTAAGAGGACCAATGATATCTATAGCTACCTTCTCAAAGTTTCTACCTATTTTGTCTGTGGGTTGTATGGGTGCTCTGTGTTTACTGTGTATTGGGTTTTTTGTCAGACATGGTATGCATTTGTTTATGTGTTTCTTTATGTCCTTGTGTATGCCTGGCCAATAAAAATTCTGTGTGACCCTTTCTAATGTTTTTTTTATACCCATGTGTCCAGCCAAAGGACTGTCATGTGCATGGTTGAGTATTTTGTTTCTGAGTATTAATGGTACTATTATTTGAGATTTTTTGATTTCACCTTTCTCAAAATTTCTGATTAGAATATTATGTTTTATTGTGTAATTATGTCCTCTATAAATTGTGTTATTGTCCTTAATTTTGTTTCTAATGTCCTGAATTTGCCTATCTTCTGTCTGCATTCTAATTATGTCCTCTCTAGATATTTGTTTTGGAATGTCTAATTTTTCTTCTATTTCAGGCTGTGTCTGACTAGTTTTATGTTGTTGTCTTGTTATTGCACTTATATACTCTTTGGTTAAATTTTTTGATTCAATCCAATTTAAGAATAGTTCTTGGGAATTATCTGGAATTTCTTTAATATTTCCAATTATTAACTGACATACTGGGTTGTCCATAAGTACTGCCGTTACCTTTCCTGTCAACCATGGACAGTCTATGTCCACTACTGCTTTATAACATTCAACTTTTGTGTTATTTGCTAACATGACTGTGGTTTTTTCAGATATATGGTCTTTAGGGTCAATCAATTTTTTGTCAACTACTATTGTTGTACAACCTGTGTCTCTTAGACACTGAACAAGTTGGTTGTTTACATAAGAAGGAAAAAATTGTAAACTTCCTTCACTGTGACATGCGCTAGCTAAAGTTTCATGTGGTTTGGTGTTTTGTCTACTGTTAGTCTGATTGGAATTATATCTTTGATTTTTATATGGTTGTCTACTCCTATTTGCACTGTTGTATCTAATTGGACTACTGTTGGGTGATGTTCTCTGATAGTATTGTTGTGAATGTCCTAAATCTCTATGTAATTTCCTACACTCATATTTTTTGTGACCTGGAATGCCACAGTAGAAACATTTGTTGTTGTTTGAATAATTAGTATATGGTGTCTGGTAATTGTTTTGATGACTTTTCTGAAATTTATTGTTTTGCCATCTGGCAGGTAGGCTGTGGTATCTTCTGTTTTGATATGTGTTTTGTTTTTGACTGTCCCTATCACTGGGTGTGTTTCTAATAGAGGCTAGTGTGCTGTTTCTATTGTCTAGCTCTTCATTGGGGTGAGCATCTTTAAATGTTGTGATTGAGTCAACTAACTCACGCTCATTTTTAATCTTTCTCTCTTTAAGGAATGAAAATAAAGAGACTGATGCATTTCTTAATATTTTGTCTATGATAAACATATCCAGTAATGCTTTTGGATCATTTAGGTCAATTTCAGTTAATTCAAGCCATTTGACAAGATTGTCTCTAATATTGAATATGGTGGTGTTAGGATCTACTTCTCTCTCTAGTCTTATGTTATGGAAATTTTTTCTATAAATGTCTTCTGTGTTTCCATAGAACTTTAACAAAACTTTCTTTATATATGTATAATTATTCTTTTGTTCTTCACTAAGTGAATTGATAATGCTTAGGCTTTTCCCTGATAATCTGCTCAATAAAATATTAGCCCAAGTCTCTTCTCTATAATTGTAAGACTGACATATGCCTTCAAATTGTGACAGATAACTAATAATTTCTTCTTTATGTTCATTAAATTCTCTAAATTTAGGTTTGTATGCACTGTTGGTTTCCCTATTGCTTGTTGATGTAGTATGCTGTCCTGATTCTATCCTAGCTCTTTCTAGTTTTAGCTCTTCCTCTCTTATTTTCATATCTTGTTCCCTTAATTTAAGTTCTTCTATTTCCTTTTGTCCTTTTAATTTTAGTTCATCTATCTCTTTTTGTCCTTTTAATTTCATTTCTTCTATTTGTTTAAGATCGTTTCTCTCTAACATTCTAGCTTCTCGGTCTTTGTCTTTGTCTTGTCGGTCTTTGTCTTTGTCTTGTCGGTCTTTGTCTTCTTTCTGTCTTTGACTATCTCTCTCCTTGTCTCTTTCCTGTTTGTTCCGTATTTTGTCCATCTCCCTAGTTACGAAGTCAGTTAAATTCTCCTGCTTCAAACCAAGCTTCTCACCTACTTCTAATAATTCCAAGTACTCTGCCATTTTTTATGTGTAATGTGAGTAACTAAAATTATATTGTTATGTATCAGTATATCAGTTATCTCCTTATTCTTTGGTTATCAATTAAAATAGTTTACGATATTTCATATATCTACATGTTAATGAATGTATACACAAATGCAAGTTGATACATGAATTATAAGTTATAAATAAGTGTAAGAAAAATTTAAAATAATTAAATTGTCTACTTCACAACATAAATACAGATATGTAGACGTTTACATGAATACAAATGAGACAACAAATACAAAAGTACTGTGTAGTTTATGGACCACAAGATAGTAGAAAATATGACAGTAGGTTGACAATATGTATAACAATGACAAGACAAATAGCACAAATATGACACGATCTACTAAAAAACAACAGTTATGACAATGTACAAACTAGACTTCACAGCTAACACAAAATTATCCTACAGTGTTATAAATAGGGCCAGAAGAAACCTTTACCGTTTTAATAAAAAAACTTCCCTAGGAAAGATAACACCGTGGATGTCCCTACAGTATACTCTAAAATTAAACTTATATTATACAGAAAAAGTAAAAAATTTACTTAATCTAATTAAGTATGATATAAGTATATTTTTAAAGTCTTAAATTATATATATAATACATAACATAATATACATAAATACCAAGTGAAAGTGTCCAAAAGAAATCTTTAGTTGGTCACCTCTGCTCCTCTGTGACGCTATGATTTCTGTGTAGTCGATAATCCTATGTAGTAGATGCTCCTTCTAGGTAGTAGATAATCCTATGTGGTAGTGTACTTGGGTAAAATAATCCAATGAGAAAAGTTACACCACAAATTGCTGCAATACTCCAATGTAAGTACCTTGCGTAATAGTGTAATTGTGATAATCCAATAATTGAAAATTGTCTAATTTCTCTCCGGTTCTGTTGCACTTGTGAGTAATTGAAGAATTACTTGAAGAATTACTTGACTTGAACTGTGCTGCTTGTATAAAGTAAAGATTATGCTGGGGAAATCTTACTTCCGCTGTCTTGATAAAACATCTCATCTGTAATGACATCAGACTTCTTTTGGTTTTGTGTGGATCATCTCTTTCGTTGACTAATAACTGTAAAATAGATTTCTTGCTGTTTCTTCCACGAGAATATTCACTCCACTGTTATATAATTGAAACAGTGTACCAGTTAGCTGTTTGCACTCTGAACTTTTGACTCCCGTGACTGACCTAAATTCAATCGTTGTCAGCTTGCTCTGTGTGTCGTGGACTCTTCTCAGACTTGACAAATACTCGGGCGTAATGACGTTCGATTCGAATGTTAAAATATATCATTGTTACTCAATGTTCTGTAATACATCGTTGTTCTGACACTTCTGACAATATTTGTAACGCATCGTCGTTACACCGCTTCTGACACCATTTGTAACACACTTCTACTCTGACATGGCGTGGGATGTTATTTCTTATGCTGTGGGTTATGTCAGTAGTATGGTTACTTATATTAACGCTTCAGGATGCCGACTCAGTCTTCTTCATTCTTTCACTTATTATTCAGGCACGTAAAGAAGAATACTCAATTCTAGTTAAAACTCACAGTACTTTATTGAACACACTTTATATTGATAATATTAATAAATAATCCTTGCATGAATGTAATTTCACATATATATCTATAGTATTCCATCATTAAGAAAGACACGTCCTCAGACTACTATAACTCAGCTCAACTGTCTAATCTCACAGCTCTCACGCTACTGACTGACTCTACTGCTCTGCGCTCAGCTCTCTACTATCTCAGTCAACTCATACTTTATTACCAGCAAAGCGTGCAAAACGACCGCTCTGACAAAACATAATTTTACTCTCCAAAAACGTGGAGTTCACATTTGTTCTCAAAAATACAATCCACATTGATTGTCTCTCCCCGTGGAAAAACCTGGTGAACACACTCACTGTCCACTCATGCTACCTCTCTGTTTACATGTGAAAACATAGTCCGTTACAGTTTCCAAAATAGATTTTATATGATTATAACAATATTTACACAACACATTCTTGTCTTTTAGCAATTTCGGTACACATTAACTAGTAAGGCAGCCATCTTGTTGCTAGCCGGACTTGCAATACCCTACTATGTTTGATGACCTCCTCTTTGTGATACCCTCCTGTGTTTGATACCCCCTCTGTGGAATGCCCTCCAATGTCTGATATCCTCCTTTCTATGATACCCTCTGGAGTTTGATATCCTCCTGTGTGTGATACCCTCCTGTTTTTTATATCCTCCTGGTTGTGATACCATCCTCTGTTTGCTATCCCGGACTGTTTCAACACCTTCTCTGTTATATTTATTCCCTGTTTGATATCCTCCTCTAATTGCACCCCCTCTCTTTATAACCCTCCTTTATTTGACCCCCCTCCCGCACTTGTCTGTATAAAATCACCATACCAAAAGGAATACGTTCAGCTTGAGGAAATGGGGAAATAAACTCAGCGTGGAGAAAACCCTGAAGAGGGACCAGACATTTTTTTAATTTAAAAAAGGAGGTCATTTCGGATAAGTAGTCTTTGTCAGAAAAAACCCAGACATGTAACATATAAATGAACAAGAATAATATTCATAAAACGATTCTCTCATAAGAAGCGGAAGTAAAATGTTCTAAAAATAATAAAAATCAATTTTATGAACCATTCACATTTTACCTGCCAAAATAGTTACAAAAAAGAACAAACTAAAGTAATCTAAAATGTTCATATTTTCTACTGTTTTTGTCGTTTTTAGTCACTGAACGAATTCATCGCCTGTAGCAGACGTCACTTTGGAGATGGCGTCGGTGGGTCGTCCCTAGGGACTCCGGCCATGCATCATGGTCTCGAGTAAGGTGTTTGGGCAGTTTGCTTCAACTCATTGGGGAGGTGATTTTGCGTCGCGACCCCTGTTGCCCATTGAGTCATTCGGTCTGGACTTTAGTTTGTAACGGCTTTGCTTCCTCTCCGGGGATGGTGTTGCGTTACCTCACTCCACCGTCCAGGGAGACGTGCGTTCCTTGATGTGGCACGGCTTTACCTCCACTCTGGGAGTAGTCTCGAGCATGACTTTCTCCCACCGCTCCTGGGAGTTGTACGGACGTGGGTCAAAACAGCTTTGCTTCCTCTCCGGGGGGGAGGTGTTGCGTTACCTCTCTCCACCGTTCGGGGAGTAGTTCGGGCGGGACTGTGTCGGGACGAAACGGTCACCTAGAAGCGGCTTTCTCAAGGCCGAATGTTTTTAATCCTCAGCGAGGGTTTAGAAAACCCTTGCCTCATATCCATTATCGGCGACACATAATCATGTTAGTGCGCAACTTCCGTTGCGTTGGAAGTCATGCGTTTTGCATTGTGACTAGCTTTTAGCTTCGGAATGTAAATCTGTACTAATTTCCCACGCCAGGCAGAGACAAGTCACGTGTGACACCGCCGCGAGCTTGGCGATGTGAATTTTCCGACTTAGAGGGGTTCAGGCTGAAATTCGGAGTTCTTGTTTACTACCGGCTTCCAATTAAACAATATGGTTAGTAGGTCTACTAGTATCTTGTCGAAGGTTTTCGATTGTATTAGAAAAGTAAGGGTGTTTCTAGACGCGTCGGTAGACCCACATATATAAATGATTGACAGTCACAGAGAGAGAGAGAGAGAGAGGCGGAGAGTGATCGATATTTTTTAACTTCACGAGACGTGTATTATTCTTTGTGAACTTATATGTGTTTATTCGCATTGATCATTAATCATTATTCATTGGCACATTGTACTAACTGTGTATCAGTTGATGATTTGTAATTATATTTCTTTTGTTTGTAATTGCATTATCACTAAATTAAATCTTATTAATTGTAATTGGCAACTCATTTTGCGTGTTGAATCTTTATTATTGTATTTCTCTATGGTATCGTCCTTTGTTGCGCACTGTGTGAACGAGCCATAACTTAAAATAGGAGATTAATTTCTCACAATAGAAGCCAGTGTGTAACACCCACATACGGGCCAATGCTGGGTCTCCCCGCCTTCAGACCATTCAGAAGCACGCCGGGAACACCCCCCTGTCCTGGGAGACGTCCGGTCGAATGAAAACGCTGCGTTTAAAGCGTTCACGGCCCACTCTCCTTGGGTCTGAACGGCTTTGCTTCCTCAACGGGGAAGGTGTTTCGTTATCTCCACCCACCGTCCACGGGGTTGTCCTGTCGTTACGAAAGCTGGGACGAAACGTTCGCCTAGGAGCGGCTTTCTCGGGGCCGCGTATTTAAAATCATCGGCAAGGGTTTTAACCGCCACTCTTGTCTCATATCCATTAACGGCAATAAATAATCATGGTATTGCGTTACTCCCGTTGCTTTGGGAGTCATGCAAGTGGCCGGGGTTTTTTTTTAGCCTTGGGAGAGAACCTCACTAGTCTGCCACGAAGAGGCAAAACCCCATGTGGACACCTCCAAGTTTCCTCGGAGACGCTCCGCTTCCGCGGACATAAGACGTAAGCCGGCGTAAGAAACTATTACTATCAATAATGTGATCCTATGGGACAAGCAGGACACATAACATAAGCAACATGTTGACTCAAACCATTGGCTCCAGCTGTCTTGTCACACAAGTTTCCGATTGGTTGAAAATCTTTTGAAACCCGTTTTATTATTTTTTTTAAAAATAGAGTTTTACTTATCGCATCACATTATAGTCATGGTGGGGACACGAGTTAATACACATTTTAAGTAATTGAAGTCATGGTAAGTCTCACATTAAGTAAATAAATAACTATAGATGTCCAATAAGATGTATTACTTCCAATTTGAGATAAGAATACCCACCCACACCCCTAACCAAAATCATCTAAGTGATTATACGCACAGCTGTGCGCATAGCGCTAATCATTATTCAAAAATGTTGGTCTGTCGATAGCGCTCGGCATTATGCGTAGTATCAAGGATGGTCACAAATTATTCTGTTTGAGGGGCCAGAAATCGGCAGTAAAACGATGTCGGTATGAAAAGCTCCGCGCGTGGGGTGGTGGTGACTCGCGCGTGGGGTGGTAGTCACTCGCGCGTGGGGTGGTGGTCACTCGCACGTGGGGTGGTGGTGACTCGCGCGTGGGGCGGTGGTCATTCGCGTGGGGGGTGGGGGTCACTCGCGCGGAGGGTGGTGGTTGCTCGCACGTTGGTCACTCGCGTGTGGGGTGGTGGTCACTCGCGCGTGGGGTGGTGGTCACTCGCGCGTAGGGTGGTGGTCACTCGCATGTAGGGTGGTATTCACTCGCGCGTGGGGTGGTGGTCACTCGCACGTGGGGTGGTGGTCACTCGCACGTGGGGTGGTGGTCAACTCGTTGAAAGTTTATGTGTATTGCGCGTAGCTTCAGCTTTAAAACTCGATCGTTCCAGTAAAAGGGGGCCACAGTATGAGGGTTGGCGGCCGCTTGCTGCTCTAAGCTTACAGGTAAATGGTTGGGCGTATTAAAATGTTTTGTTTAATTTATACATAGATGGGGTTTTGAAATGTGTTTGTGACATGCTCATGAAACATCGATATATCCTACACTACTTAACACTACCCGGTCCCGGCTTGGAGTATGATCCTACAAATCCTGCGTATTTATGCGAAAATTTCGGTCTACCGAGAACGCTCTACATTATTCCAAAATGGCGGTCTGAGAATAACGCTCTACATAATTCGAAAAATTTGGTCTGCCGATAACGATCTACAGAATTCGAACATTTCGGTCTGCTGAGAATGCTCTGCTTTATATGCACAGCTGTGTGCATAACGCTTCCTTTTTTTAACACATGCCTTTGAATGTCTCCAGGTTACACAAATTAGTATGGTCAAGAAAGCAATACATATGATCAATATTTTTAATTATAAATATTCATGTTTATTTATTTTATTATTTATTTTATTATTTATTTATTTTTTTTTTTGGTGGGCGAAATCTTTTAAACTTAAATTTGGGATGATTTTAGGCTTCGAACTGAACCCCAACTGTCTAGGATGGGCAAGAGACTAGTTTAAACTGATTGGCAAGAAGGAATTTTTTATAATTATAATATAACCAGTATAGAAATTATAGACCTACGACCCAATTTTTTTTTTTTTTTTTTTTTTTTTAATTTTCGCAGGGTTAAATTTTATGGAAAAATGAAGATACTTTTTTTTTTCTTTTAGCGAAATAGTTTTACCAAAATTTTTTTTTTTTTTTTGATGGGCAAGAGACTAGTTTAAACTGATTGGCAAGAAGGAATTTTTTATAATTATAATATAACCAGTATAGAAATTATAGACCTACGACCCAATTTTTTTTTTTTTTTTTTTTTTTTTTTATTTTTCCTGGGATTAATTTTTGTTGAAAATTAAAAAATTTTTTTTTTTTTTTTTTTTTTTTTTGAATTATCGCAGGATTAAATTTGATGGAAAAATGAAGATACTTTTTTTTAGCTTTTAGCGAAATAGTCTGACCAAAATATTTCTTGTTTTTTCTGGCATCCGTCAGCCACTATGTGACGATGGTGTGGACTTCATTATATCACGACTCAGCTTCTTTATCCGTCTTCTCCCTTGAATATGATCCTTTATTTTCTCACTACTTTTTTTTTTTTTTTTTTTTATTCACTTTTTTTTTTGGAATTATAACCTTTTTACGACAGTCCCCTGGTGGATCCACACCTTCATCTGCTCAGATTATTTTGTAATTGCACCCGTTAAACCGACCTAATTTAGGATTCGACTTCAATCATTAAAGCCCTACATTGCGTTATCACCATGGGTATTGCTATCACAGGCAGGCTACCACTCAATTTTTTTTTTTTAATTCCCAAAACTTTGTCCAAATATTTCCAAAGATTTCCCAAGATCATTAATAATCAGAGTTGTCTATTATTGTAAGCGCCACAGTGCATAGCAATTTAAGTATAACCTGCCTTAACCAAATGAGGTCCTGGCTTTACCAGTAAACAATAAAGATTATTGCACAAGGCTTCGGTGAGAAATTTAATAGATAGATTTATAAGAGAACCAGTTCTACTATCCGTAGAAATTTTGCGGCTGATTGCATACATTGAAATTTAGATAGTGTGTCTTTAAAAGCTGTAGAAACAAAAAAAATTGGAATAAAAAGAGTCGAATCGGCCAATTCTGAAAATGCAATGCTGTTTGGAAGATTGCCTATCGTGGCGTTAGGTCCAGACGCACGATTAGAATTATAATATTTTAATTGGTGTTTCCCCTATTCTAAGAATGATAGCAATATTTGCTTTAGTTTTAGATGGATTAGCTAGCAGCTATGTGGTTAGATCTAAATAAAGATATTAATTGTTGGTAAACCTGCTCAAGAATTGTATGTGTTTGTGTCAGTATGGAGAAATTAAATTGCAGTTATATTTGAATTTTTCATGAAGTGGGTGGGGAAGGGGGGGTAGTCTATGTATAAAGCTGTTTGGGGTCTTGATAAGAAAATTTACAAGATAGCAATCCTTCCATCCATGCCTGTGGTTCTACAGCCCATGTCCATGTAGGGCTTTGGCCTGCCTCCCCACTTCCTTCCAATCAGACTTAACTAATGCTTTTCTCCTCCATGTTTAGATTCCCAGCTGATGTAGATCTTTTTCCACACCATCCATCCATCTAAGCCTAGGTCTGCCTTTGAGCCTTTTTCCTCTGGGGTTTTGGTGGAGCTCCCTCTTCACTCCTCTGTCATTTGGCGTTCTTTCTAGATGTCACGCCCAGCTTAGCCTGCCCTTTTTTATTTCATCTACTAGCGTGCGATCCTGACATTAACTATACAACTCCTGGTTGGTTCGTCTTCTCCATCCATATTCATCCTTTATTGGTCCGTATATTTTCCGGAGAACTTTTCTCTCGATTTGGGTATTATAGATTTTCAAGATAACATTCAGAAACATAAAAAAAAGCATTAAATAGAATCACACGAACAGTAAAGTTACATTTATCAAAAACAACAAACAAGTAAGTTGAGGGTGAGCTAATTATTTAATTCTTTATTGATAACAAAATAACATATTTTATCTCCCATTATTGTAACTTCATACTTCAACAGTATACTTAATGGATGACCGGATTGTGAGCATCCAAACATACATTCCCCTGTAGCTTTCCTCAATCCCATCCTAGCAACCATCATGTTCTCTAAAGACTAAAGACATTATCAATTCCATCCTAGCACTCATTTATTCCTTCACCACTTCATCAATGGTAATATTCTCACATTTTTTTTCTCACTTTTACTTTTAGCCACATTTAGGATTTAAACTAATAGTTTTTATTAAAAGCATCAAAGACAAAAAAGAAATAGAAATAAAGAATATTAGCTACTCAAATATCCTTTAAAATTATTTCCTATTTTAGGATTTCATTTGACTTCCTTTAATCGAAGCAAAAATATTCATTATTGTTTATTGATGCTTCTTGTTGTTATCAAATTTAGAGTCATAGATTGATAAATGTTTGTAGCTTTACAATGCTTGTGTGATACTATCAGGAAATGTGATGAGCTCTTCATCTGACTGATTCAGATTGTCAATCAAACTAATAAGACATTTAAATTGTAGCTCTAATCTACTTTGGTCTTTGGTTTTGTTATCAAAGAGCACAGCCTTCCCACACTCTAATATAATTTCATTAGACCCCGTATTTTCTGAACACCAGTGTGAAAATAGAGTGTCATTCAAAAGGTCACCACCTGTCATCACTATGACACAAAACTTGCGGAGAAAGTCTTCCCCAAAATATTTCTTCACTAGCCTTATCAAATTCATGTCGCTGGCGTCAGCCTTTCTCATAGCGCTAAACACAATAATGAATGCGTGATACCCAGAAGCATTTACAGCATTTGCCTGTTTCATAGCTTTAATGAAATACTCCTCACTGACTGGAGCCTCCTCCGATGGGTCTTCAAAACCAGGTCCATCAAAGACAGTTATGACACGGTCGTCGAACGTGTAAGTTTCACTGGAGATGTTGGTCGTGACTGGCATTGAGCTTAAAACACTTTTGAAGACCTGTCGTCTCAAGACAGAATTCCCTGTTGCACTTTTGCCACTTCCTGTATTGCCAATCAATAGCACATTTATGTTCTCTTTAATTTTAATGACTTCATGCATGGGGATCTGAAATTTAAATGGGACACTTGAAACGAAGAACGCACATATAGGAATGAAAATAAACAATCCCTGAAAACTAAGTTTTTCGTATCAATCCTTTATAAAATGTAATGGGCTGAAATTTTGACAAAACATGCATACAAGAAAGGCAATTTATTAGAATCTTAATTTATTCCCCCCTCCCCCCCACACAGGCTCACAACCGCATATTTTTTTAGGGATTGGGGCTGAAAATTTGAAAGCATGTGTAATGAGTCTATGTACCAAGTTCTGCTCAATAGGTTGATGCGAAGTGAATCAATTAGCCATCTGTAGATTTTTTCCTGCCAGCCAGCTACCCACGAGCAAAGCGAAGTTAATGTAAAGGATTTTAAAATCCCTTTATTTTTGTATCAAAATAATTAAATACTTTAATAATAAATATTTTATCATTATATTCTTAACATTAACTACGAAAAAATAATTTTAGCTACATACACATTGTATTAGAATTGATTTTATTACTCATGTAAAAATAACTTCACTTTTAATTAATATAATATTATGAAAAATGGTACTTACTGTGAGAAAACTAATTTTTTGGAATTTGTTAGAGAATTCTGCAAACAAAAAAGAAATGATTAAACAGCATGATAATCATTGTTTATAAACTATCAGTTTACACTGCTGTTATTAGTATTATTTGCATTTGAAAATCTTTATACTTTTTGAAATGATCTGACTAAAATATGATTTTTTTTTTCATTTTATGTTTTTATTTTAATGTCCATTTGGGCTGTTGTCAGTTATAGAAGCTACAAATTGTATACAGACTAAATGCTCTTTTCATAAAGTAAACTATAAATTGTATACAGACTAAATGCTCTTTTCATGAAACTAAACTATAAATTGTGTATGCTACAGACCAAATGCTCTTTTAAAACTGAACTTTATAAAATTGTATACAGACTAAATGCCATTTTCATCAAACTTAACTATAAATTGTACAAAAACTAAATATTCTTTTCATAAAACTGAACTATAAATTTTATGCAGACTAAATGCTCTTTTCACTAAACTGAACTATAAATTGTACACAAAATAGATGCTCTTTTCATAAAACTGAACTATAAATTGTATACAGACTAAATGCTCTTTTCATAAAACTGAACTATAAATTGTAAGCAAACTAAATGGTGCTAGGCCAACACCAGAAACGAGTGCCCCCATACACACCCAAACAACATTTATATAATTATTCTAGAAGAAATAACCCTTGGTTATCACCCAGGTATAAATGGAAACCTTATTTTTACTACTGTCTGCGTGATATAGCAAAGTATTGCGTGTGTATTGGCCAGTGTTTCATATATTCTAAATTTTCCAATACCTTTCAACACAGACATCTAACATCTAACAAAAATTTCATGTCTGCCAATAAATTGGGTCTTGAGAATTTAAAAGAAAGTACCCATACGAAAGCTCTTCGTTGGCGTTAAAATGTTTATTTAAGAAATGGTAAACCAGAAATTTTTTTTTTTTTTTTTCACTATGTTAATTAAATGTAACTTGAGATACACTTAAACTTATAAGTATTCATTAAGGTTATTAAGGGCTGGAAAAAATGATGTCCCAATTTACTACCTGAGACATCGTTGGACTTGAAAGACTCTAATCCCTGTGTTTTTCCCCGCTTACCATGTTCTGGGGACAAAAATTAATTTATTGATGAGAGCTTAACAAATTTAAGTGTCTCATATTATCATTTAACTCTTTCCTCCACTCTGTTTTGAAATTGTGAAAGTATTAAAAAAAATCTGAGAATCACTTCAGCAATATTAAGACTTAAAAAATCTATTCAATGCTTTTTTTTTTAAAATTCTTGATTATTCCTTACACTGGTAAGTTACTACAGATGAGGAATTTAAACTTGGTGATAAAAATGGTGCAGACTAATGTAAAAGCTGCAAAGCATTTAAGTAAAAATAAATTCCTACCAAAGGTTTTCTGGAAAAATTCTGCGGATATCACTTTAAATATAACACATATTGAAGCATATAAAAATATATTAATTTTTTGTAACAGCTGTTAGGACAAAATTTAAATACAAAGGACATTCACATTAATTTCACTCTAACTTCTTTACAAGTTAAACCATTTTTGAATATTTGCAAAACCACAAATTAATTAGCAATCTGTTAGCCACTAGTTTTGATTTGACTTAATTTGTATTTAATCTATATGCAATCATGTTATAACAATAACACTTTGGTGATAGTAAATAATTTTATTTCTTTTTTTTTAAACAGTAGCTTTAAATTGAATACAAAGAGAAATGAAGTTACTAATGAATTATGATTCTTCATTCTTTAAATACCTTTTTACTTCAATTAAAAAATACTTACAAACGAATTTTAAAATTTAAACAAGTATAGATATTTACCACGTTCTAGCTCCTCAAGTTTCTCATGGGCTTTCTTGTCTTCCTCATGTTCTTTGTTAATAGCATCTTGAGAATAATACATTTGCAAAATGTTAATCTTAGATATTGGTAAATAGCAATCTGTATCTTATAACCAAATACATGACTTACAAATATACAAAGCTTTTATTTTTTATGTTATAGCTTGTAATAGATAAAGAACTGTACAGTTTAAAAAAATGCCAAATTAAAATATATTCTAAAAATTGCTAAGACAGCGAAAGGAAAACTTTCCTTATTATTATTTTTTTATTACTTAATTGTGATCTTAGTACTTTTATTTCAGTCTTTTGATCTTCCATGGCAATTATATAATCTGTTTTAAAATGAATGGGATTAGTTAAAACGAAAACAATTATAAGAAAAATAATAATAGAGACTACTGTTTTAGACTAATCTAACTGAGTAAAGTTCTGTAAAATCCATTTTTTAAAATTACAAAATAATTAAATTTGTATATTTTATCATTAAAAACAATATTTTAAAAAGATGATGCATATGTTACATGTAGAAATTCTAAGTTTTAGAAGTGTTTTCTAGTTGTTGATGCAATTTTTGGGGAAATATTTGTGCAAATTGAAAAGTTTCTTCAAGATTTATTTTACTTAAATGGAATTAAAAAATGTAGGTGCACATGAGTATTTTTGATTTTGACTTAATATATGTTTTCAGATTATTCAACATGCAACAAAAGTAACATTCCTGAAACTCCCACATCTTGACATTATGTGTTTGTCAATGATTCATTTAACAGTGTATTTCATTAAAGTGGACAGCCTAGCCATGATACATGGAGCATCTTATTAAACCTCTCTCGGAATTGTTCTGCCACTTTTTTCAAACTTGATCACCATTCACGACTAATTAAGAATGAGTAAAATTAATGGTCATCTATGGAGACTTATCCTACATCAAGAGACCCATTTCCAAAAACAACTGGCTTGCATATCTTCTTTTTCAAAACTAGGAATACATGGTCGCTGAAGCGGTGTTTCATTGAAAATGCATTTACATGCAGATACAAAAGTTTCAGTGCTGTTCTTTGGCACATGTATAAATATATATATTATATATACTAAAATCACTAATAATAATTCACTAAGTATGCATTGCTGTGTATAAAATAGGGGCACAAAATAAAATTTCAAGAAGTTACCACTCATTGGGATTGAAATAAAGTGTCTAATTTGTGAAGTAACTTTGTTAGATGGGAAGTTCATATATTGCCACCATTGTTTGGTGGGTTATTTTTAGTATATTTTCATATGTTCGTTTAATAATATCGATAATAATTATTACTTATACCATTTTGTAATGCCTCTAATATTACTTGATGTTTCTTTTCCAAAGATTGTCTCATCTCTAATTGCTCTGTGGAAAATTTCAAAACAGAAATTGTTTCTCATTACAACTCTAAGGCCTCGACATTTAATCATATCACTAAAATAACTTGGGAAAAGAAGGAAAACAGGTCTTGTCTTATCTTACTTAGAAAAACAGTTTTATAAAATGTTTATTAAGTAATTCTTTAAAACAATATACTAAAAAAAATATCAAAAGAAATTATTTATTTTATATTTGTCTGTAATTTATCAATAACTGTATTATATAATTTAATATTGTTACTCAATGACTCATTTTTTTATTTTATTTAGAGACTTAAAAGTTAAAATATAATTTAAACTATAGTAGATGTAGTGCAGCAATGAAAATCAGTAAAAATTTTGTTAATCAGTGTTTATATCTCCTTTCAGTTCACAAAAACTTAATAGATAGAATATAGGCCTATCATTATGGCTCTATTCTTTTCTTTATATTTAAAATTTAATACATTGAATCATTACAATTTATTTACCAGCTTCTATCTCCAAATGCTTCATCTTCAGTTGTTCGTGAGCTGTCTTCTCTTTTTCATTATCTTTATTCAAATTTTTTGTAAGAAAAGTTAATATATTTATTTTGAATTATTAGATCTTGACTGTAGCCTAATAATAATCTTATAACAAGTTATACAAGACGTGGGGGGGGGGGGACTAATTATTTTTTAAAAATATTTTTTAAATATCATAACATGTTACAGTTAAAGAAATTTGACCAGAAAAAAAAATAAAAAAAAAAAAAAACAACTAAAAATATTTTCAAAAATCTTAAAAATGTAGCCTAATAATAATCTTATAACAAGTTATACAAGACGTGGGGGGGGGGGGACTAATTATTTTTTAAAAATATTTTTTAAATATCATAACATGTTACAGTTACAGAAATTTGACCAGAAACAAAAGTAAAAAAAACAACAAACAACTAAAAATATTTTCAAAAATCTTAAAGATATATTATATAAAATGTCTGATCAAATTAATTTTTGTTTAAACTAAATGGAGACACTAATGTTACTGTAGAAGTTATTAAAAAAAAATTTTCAATAAGCATTTATAATATATTTTTTAAAATTGATTCTTAGGACTTATAACCAAAGGTAATTAATTTTTGTTATATTTGTATAGCCTTTGAAAAATTATAAAAAATAATCCACCAATCCCTGTGGCACTATTGCCCAACTAGGGCTTTGGCCTGCCTCACTACTTCCTTCCACTCAGACCTAACTAATGCTTTTCTTTTCCATGCTTGGATTCCCAACGCATCATTCATCCATCTAAGCCTAGGCCTGCCTTTGAGCCATTTTCCTCTGGAGTGTCGGTGGTGCACCCTTTTCACTCCCCTGTCATTTGGCATTCTCTTTAAGTGTCCTGCTCAGCGTAGCCTACCCTTTTTTATTTCTGCTACTATTGTGGGATCCTGATATACACTGTACAATTCATGGTTGGTTCATATTCATCCTTTTTTAGACCATATATTTTCCTGAGAACTTTCCTCTTCCATGTGTTTAATAGGTTTTCTGCTGTTTTTTGTTAGGGTCCAAGTTTCCCTTGTGTATGTTACTGATCTTGACTTTTCAGTATATTGTGACTTCTGAAGTATACCCTTTTTCTGAGCAATATTCTTTCTTTTATTTCTGTTAGTAATTAAATTCCTTTCTTTCCATTCATTAAGCATTTTAGGTATTTGAATTTCTTGACTTTTTCAAAAGTGTGGTTTCTAATTTTAATTGTTTCATCTGTCTATTCTTCTCTTAACGCAGTCATGAATTGCCTTTTTGGTTCTTAACTTCCAGCTCTGCTTGAAGTCATGCAGCTCCTGATTCAGTAAATGCTTTTGATATGTCTTTAATTCTTTTCGCTAGCAGTGCTATGTCTTCAGATTATGCAAGATGCTGAATGGGTTAATTGTAGAAAGTGCTTATTGGTTATGGGTCTAGGGTTTCCCTCAAAAAGTGTCCTACTATTATTGTTTGGGTGTCAATTTGTATGTTTCTTATTTTATGTAAAAAGAACCATAAAAGATAGTGAATCTCCTTGTCTTAGGTCTCGTATAATCTCAAATTCTCTTAAATCTTTGCCCTGAACCTTGATTTTTGCTTTTTGAGATATTGTTGTGGTAACATATCTCTATTAGGCATCTGATGGTGAAAATCTGATCAGTCGTTGATCTGTTTTGTCTGAATCCACATTGGTAGTCACCTATTATTTGTTCAGTGCCTGGTTGTAGTCTTTTGGCTTAATTAGTTTTGTCTGTATTTTGTATGTAACATTTAATAGGGAAATCCCTCTGCGGTTTTTGCATTGAAGTTTGGAGCCTTTCTTCTGTATTGGGGTTATTAATGCAGCTTCTCATTCTGTTGGAATTTTCTCTTCTTGATAAATTTTAGTCATAAGTTTATGTTTCTGAGTGTGTAGTTCTCTTCCTCCACATTTAATAAGTTCTGCTGTGATGAAGTCTTTTCCAGGTCTTTGTGGTTTTTCATACAATTGATTACTTCTATAGTTTCTTCTCTTTGATTTCGGCCATTGTAAGTTATGGGGTTTATCTTCGCTTTTATTTAATCCTTACAAGTAGATGGTCAGAGTCTGCATCGGCTCCTCGAAAGCTTATTTGGTCTAATATGTTTGATCCATGCCTCCGATTGATCAGAACATGCATGGCCAATTTGGTTGTGGGCGATTCCATCTTGTGAGTTCCAAGTAAATTTATGTATATTTTTGTGTTGAAAATTTGGGCTGCTAACTGTCATCCCTTTTCCTGAAACAAAGTCTATGAATAGGATCCCATTGTCATTGGATTTTATATGTGGACTCTCCTTGCCAATAGTTTGTATTTTTACTTTTTCTTTCACCGTTTTGGAAATAAAGTTGCCAATCACTATTTTAATATCATGTTGTGGTGCCTCATCGTAGATCTTATCTAGTGTCTCAAGAAAAGATATTTATCTGACCTTCTTTATCTTCAGTGAGGGCATGAACATTTATAAATGCTATATTAACAATTTTTCTTCACACATGCAAAGAGCACAATCTTTATTATGGTTTAAAACCTATGAGTGCACCAATAGCTTCTTTCTTCACAAAAAAATCATGTTCCAGGAGGGTTTTACCGCTTTAAAATATGGTACCGTTTTTTTTGACTTGAGGATTTCTGCATTTTTTCACCCAAATTTCTTGCAATACAGGAATAAGAGCCAAAAAAAGATCAGTACATTTTTTGTGGGCCCCATAATATATAGAAGAAGACGAAGAATAGAGAACTTATATTTAAATAATCTTTGTATGAGATTAGCTAAGGCACCTGCCCTAAACAGGCTTAGTACGTTCCATGTCACAATCTGAAAATCATGTCCATATCCAGGCATTGGTCGATATCCATTAGAATTAGTCCATGTTTTATTATGTTGTTTGGCTTTTTTCACATGTATATTTTTACATGGCCAGGTTTTTAGCCCTGCACACAACCATCATTTAGGGCTGCCCCTTACAGTAGCCTTTATTTTCAGGCAAGGTTCCTTAGCCTTTGTGGATCCCTCCACTTCTTACAAGGCAGTAGGTTCTGATTTTGGTCCTTCCCGATATTTATTCCCTGGTACCCGCCATTTCTGTGGGTTTGCCCTATCCACCACCCATGCAGGCAATCGACAGAAGATCAGTATCTACTCACAAGTTTGCAATAATTCGAAACATAAGTTTTACAAAACTGTAGTTGGCTGTTAGATTTTTTTAGATTTATAACTAAGCTATTAATGGACTATAAGAAATTCGGGATTATAATAGCAGAATTTGTAAATAAATGTACTTACAAATTCTGCCCTAAATCCCCCCTCCCCCAATTACCCAAACATGGTTGTATGTAAAAATCACCTAAATCAACCAATGCCCCTTAGTGTGTTGATGTATGGAAGACCCTTAATCTATATAAAAACAATCATCCTATCACTAATGCAATTATGCTCCTTACGTACCATAAATTAAACTCAAACAGCTTAATTAAAAATTCTGAAAAAATAAAGGATTTAACTTTTTAAAAATTAAAACCTTTTTAAGTCTTACCTATTTTCAAAATCTCTATTTTTTCTTGATATTCCTTTTCTAAAGCTTGCTTTATCTCTAATTTTTCTTGATATTCCTTTTCTAAAGCTTGCTTTATCTCTAATTTTTCTTGATATTCCTTTTCTAAAGCTTGCTTTATCTCTAATTTTCCTTGACATTCCTTTTCTAAAGCTTGCTTTATCTCTAATTTTTCTTGACATTCCTTTTCTAAAGCTTGCTTTATCTCTAATTTTTCTTGACATTCCTTTTCTAAAGCTTGCTTTATCTCTAATTTTCCTTGACATTCCTTTTCTAAAGCTTGCTTTATCTCTAATTTTCCTTGACATTCCTTTTCTAAAGCTTGCTTTATCTCTAATTTTTCTTGACATTCCTTTTCTAAAGCTTGCTTTATCTCTAATTTTCCTTGACATTCCTTTTCTAAAGCTTGCTTTATCTCTAATTTTTCTTGATATTCCTTTTCTAAAGCTTGTTTTATCTCCGATTTCTCTGAGGAAAATGTTCAAAACAAATATAAAGCCTTCTACTTCTACATAGGATTTAATTCAAACTACTGAATTAATGTAAAATCAATATTTAAAAAAACAACAACAAAGATCACAACTATGCAGCTGAATAGTTTGCTGATCCTAAAATTATTTACACATTATGTTGTTTTGTTTGTTTTTTTAAGAATACATTTATTGTGGTTCTTTTTAACAATGTTACAAAATTAATCATTCAAATTATTTTTTCCAAAAGTATGCTCATACTGGCAACTACAGCATCGTCATTAATAAAAAGAATAAAGAAAACAAAAACAGAGCTCTTGCACCAGCCAGTGTTAGGAAACCCTTACAAAGAACCATTAAAGGGAAAGAATCTTCAAGTTGTGGAAATGTTTACATATATATAGACTGACCCCCATCCACGATCAGCAACAATAGATACTATTAATAACACAAATGCCAAAAGAAATGTATAATTAGGAAGCATCTGCAGTGGTGTCTGTGAGAGAAGGGGTCTCAATCTTATCACCAAGATGAATGTATACATATCAGTTGTACTTACAACTCTCTTTTGGATAGTATGCAGCAGACATGCTAGAAAGCTACACCATCTCTACTTACAATGTTTGAGGAAAAGAGCCTAATGCATGAGTCCTACAACAGACTGATTTTCTAAACATCCACACATTCGTAAAAAAGGATAGCCCAGATGGACCAGAAGCATCTGACTACCTTAAAAATTTATGTACTGTGAACTGACCAACAGAAAGCGGTCTGTTGGAAGGCATAAAAACTGTTGCAAAGCAGTCTTTCAAATCCATGAACATCGACCAGAATTTATGGGAACACTTGCCTCGGATTGCACAAATTTCACAGAGTAAACCGCCCAAAGATAAAGCATATCAATCAAAATAAAAATTACGCTAAAACCCCTTGTACCCAAAACAATTGCAGGAGAGCTCTTCTGGCAGAAATTGGGCTTGCAAGCAACTTGTGTAATAACTTTTGAATCTGGCATTGGGCATTGGTTATCATTGCATGGGGAAAAAGGAACAACAGCAAGATATAATATATATATATTGATTTACCAGCTTCAATAATCTTGGTCTTGGCTTCAAAATCATCACAGGACTTTCTCTTCAGGTCACATTCTTTTCTTACATTTTCTAATTGAGGAAACAAAATAAAATCATGGTTTTACTACATAATAGCTATTGAACTGTATGTCAACTGATATTTTTTAAATGTATATAGATAATCTTTTTTTAAAAATGTAAGAACCGAACTTGGATTAATCCTGATAAAAGTCTTAATTTGCTGCGCGGAAGCGAGTATTGAAATACATTTTATTAAAAAAGTTTTCTAAATATTTATTCTAAGGAGAGCCAAAAGTTACCAACATAAATAGAATTTTAAATCAAATTACCTAATTGTGAGGTTAGTAATCTAATTTCATCCTTTAATCCTCTCAAAGCATTTTTCTCATCTGTTAAGAAAGTAAAGAGAATATTATTAAGATTAATAAAGTTCTGATTTCACAATACCAGTACTTACATTCAATATGTCCTACATTTTTAATAAATTAAATAAATTCCTTTATGAAGGTAAATAATGTCATTTAATTTTTCCTCACTGACTGGTAAATCAAATTTTCACATCCATTCTTTTTGGGACTTTAATAATGCATTGAAAAAAATCACACTTTTTAAAAGATTTGATTCTTGTTATATTAAATAATAAATTTTAAAGGACTGTATACCCCAAACTAAATTTATTAAAGAACACAGCTTTTTAATTATTGTGTTTTAGAAACTTAAAGAAAGAGATAAAGGATTGCTTAAAATCAGATTAACTTAATTTTCTATTCTGTTAGACACATTTTAGAAAATCAATAACTGTTTGGGGTAAAACATTTCTACCCTTTAAAAAATGTTTACAAAGTGAGGAATTAATGAAAATTAAAACTAAATTTTTTTCAGTTATATAATTTTTCTTTGTAATTTTTTGGACATACTTCCACCTTCATAAGATGATAGTGCAGCTTCTGTATTTTTTGCACATACTTGAATGAATTATGAGATTAGTCTTGGAGTAACAGTAGCTGCTGTACGTCTTTGCAAAGTGGACCATGACTGCTGTTTTTCTTTGGCTTTCCGCATTGCTGTTATTGATACAAAGTCTTTGTTTCATGCATCCTGTTCCTGTTGAATTACCATGTACACTGCCAATCGACATGTCAAACCATGATCAGTGATACTCTCCTATTTGCCAATTTTATTTTGGTTTCCCTTTTGTTTCTTTACATATGCCTTTATTGCACAGTAACAGCCATCCAATATGTCTTGCACCCTCTGCCGATTCTCTGTACAGCAGGTCCTTAGGAATACAGTCTTTCTCCAATCTCTTTACATGGTCTTGCCAATGAAGGGGCCTCCTCCTAAGAGTGGAGAAGATGCTGCACAGTATGGCACATTCAATGACCCATGTGTTAGGGAACTTTGTCCTGCCATCAAATTCAAAGAATTTGTAATAGACATCTTAAGTGGAAGCTATTTAGTTTCCTCTCATGACTGGTCCACAATTCTGTGCCATAGAGGAACGTATTGAGCACACATGCCTTATAGAAGCTTACATTTTCACCTTTAATTACTTTAGAATTGTTGCACACCTGCTTATAGCTACTGCTGCTTTTGCACCCATCATATTCACCTCTCAATGGAGATCCAAACTATGTCTTTCAACAGCTGCCAGATTATATCTCTCAATATATATGTTGGAGTGGACTGTGTTCCTTGAGACATGACTTTTA
The DNA here is from genome assembly GCA_964033795.1 of Lymnaea stagnalis. NCBI lineage: Eukaryota > Metazoa > Mollusca > Gastropoda > Lymnaeidae > Lymnaea > Lymnaea stagnalis. The sequence continues at coordinate 522,211 of CAXITT010000127.1, read as the reverse complement.
GTTTCTTTAGACAGCTCAATCTCCTTACAGGCATGGAAGAGGTCATCTACTAAATACTGGAGTCCACCTACCATGTACGATGTTAAGGTGGCATCATCAGTGAACAGCAGTTCATTAATTAGCAACTATTTTTTTACCTTAGTCTTTGCATAGAGGCAAGTCATGTGGAACAGCCTGTTATCAAACCTGGTATGGATGTACATTGTAAACTTCATCTTCAAAGTTTCTGATGGCAAACTCAAGGAGCACTGAGATAAGAATTTTGGTGCACATCCACAGCCTTTATCATTCCGCTTGTCGAGTATGAGCGTTCATTAGTAATTGTTGCGACTGAATATTATGTTCATTAGTTGTTGAACGCTTTTCCCGCGCTTGACTCTTATAGTTATTGAACGCTCTTCCCGCCATTGTCTCTATGACATATTTTTATGCTGATTCGTGACGTATTGTCTATGCTGTATTGTGACGTATGTTTTAGTCCTGCGGCAGTCTTGAGTGGAACTTTGGAGTGTTAGCATGTGTATTATTTATGTCTGATTAGCGAGCTTCGCTATAATCAAGTGTTATATGTATAATATTTACTAAGACATTAAAGGTATAATTATTAAGAAAAGGAGTTGAATTTGTTCAGTGATAGTAGGAATAGTACAAAGCATTCAACGTGTGAAAAGAACTTGACGAATATAATCAATCAACCGCTCCTGACTGGAAATGACTCAGAGACAGTGCTGCTGAAAATGACTGTGTTGTGCATCTGTTTGTAAATGTCATTATGATTAGGTCATCATGGGCCATAACATAACTAAATATATGACATTCAATAATTTAAATGTCTAAATACTGACCTTTTTTTAATGCATCTAATTTTTCTTGATGTTCCTGCTCTAAGGCGTGCTTCATCTCTAATTTCTCTGAGGAGGTTTTTCAAATTATTATTAATATAACTAACACTACATTATGAGCTTAACATTAATAAACTAGTAATCATAGCCATGAACATGGGCCCCCGCAGCGGGCGGGGCAAGGGGGGGCACTTGCCCTTCCCTGGATTGATTGGATAAAAAAATTTTAGACAGAAATAGACAAAAAATTTATTAAAGTAAAGAGAAAATAAAGAGAAAGTATCTAAGCTGATGTCCTGTCCGTTCGTTCACCTTACAAATACGCTACAGTAAATTAAAACTATATTAAAACATTACTAAAAAATTCCCCCCCCCCCCTGAAAAGTTAATTGATTTTTTTTGCCCCCCCCCCCTAGAAAGTTTTTCATATTTTTACGCAAATAGGTTTTTTTTTTTTTTTCTAATTGTAAATGACTGTTAAATTTACACAAAAATGTTGGATTTGATTTGTTATCAAGGCTGCAGATAAATTGAAAAGGTTAAATAAAATTGTTTATTATTATCAATGTTTTTAAAAACTTAATGATAATCTGTGCCCTTTATGGTATAGACAATGCTTTTACCTGCCTCTGCAACTTTTATCTTGGATTCCAAATCTTCCCGGGATTCTCTCTCATTGTCATAATCTCTTCTTAACTTTTCTAATTTAGGGAAGAGATAAATGTTATATCTTTTGCAGTAAATGAATTGAATTATTGTTCTGCTTTAAACGAAAAAAAAAATCCAAATAATAAATTACAAACATTTATAGAATTGATGTAAAACTGATAAAAGATGACAGTAGCCTGGATACACAATTATTTTTAACAATCTTATTTTCTGTAACATGAATTTGTGAAAGTTAAATTAAGAAAGATATTAAAATCTCTTTAAACTTCTTAAGGCTTACTTTTAAGTTATTTACAAATCAAGAGCATGGATAACAACATTATACTTATTCATTTTACATTGTTTTTTCTATTACTCTTTATTACTTTATTCAAAGTTATCATATTCCAATATCCAACCATTTGTTATACATTTTTAAATGAAGCCATGTTAAATATTTTCCCGAAATACTCCAGTTAAAAATTGAGTCAGATGGGCTTTTAAAATATGATAATATATATATTTTTACTCTCTGCTCTATAGGCAACCAAAATAAAGTCCCTATAGCTGCACTAAATGGGATTTTTAAAAATACCTCCAACTGTATTTGTTGGATAATATTTTTTGTTTGTTATAATGATACCTATAGTATTGATCTAAATATGATGTTATATATCTTTAAAACCGATTTAAAAACACATCTATTTCGCAAACACCTTCTGGGGTGATGCTATCTACCATCTTTTTCAGTTAATGTATTATTGGCTTGTGTTGCTTATGGTTGAAACGGGATGAAAGACTTAGACTGGGTATGCTCGTATGTAGCTTTATATTGTTGCGTCTGTTTTTAAATGTGGTAAATTTTAGATCGTTTTTATTTCTCTTTTTAATATGGTTGACTTTGTACCAGGCTTCGAGCGTTTGGGGATGAAGCGTGTTTTTCAAATAAACTTTATTATTATTATAAATATATATATATCGGCCCCTATACATAATAGCCAAATACACGATTATGTTGCATTTTTGAATTTTAGTTTTAAAATAATTTATCATATTCTTTTAAACATACGGAAATGTGCTTGGAACTATTTTTTTAAAGAAAATGCATTTCATTGCGTGGTCAACTTGGGGAGACGGACCTTAGAAATTTAAAATAGATCAGCATATGAAATGGGATATGATCATAATATTAAAAAGAGATCAGGGGTGTGCAAAAAATTAGCAGTGGCATAGGCCTACCTATCAAGGTTATAATTTTATTAATGCTGCTATTTTTTTTTTTAATTTAAAGACATATAAGTTGTTTAACAATTTTTTAAATGTTCAGGGTGAGAAAAATGGTTGGGTAGGCCTACATATATATGTCTAAAATAACAATTCTCAAACCCAATGATGTTAGAAATTTTAACATCTAGACATAGATAAAAAATTTTTATTAAATAAAGTCTGATGTACAATTTCTTAAATATAAATGTGAAAGTCTTGGAAAAGTGTCCAAATTTTTTTTGTGTGGTTAAAACTCAATTCAGTTACATTCATTAAAAATGGGTTTTAGATGTTGATACTGCGCATAAGCAAGTGGGAAGTAATGCAATAGGCCTTTCATAAAGGTAAAGACCCTGTCATATCTTCTATTTTTGAACAAATTAATGAAGGGAAATTAAATTATTTATTAAAATATTCATAATTGATATGGCTGACTTCCCATAAATTATCAGTTAGGCTTACCTGATTCCTGCCTCAGCTTTTCTAAACTCTGTGACACATCATTTTTAGAAACTCCTAAGTAAAATTAACAGAGGTAGATAAATACCAAAGAGTTAGTTGTTCCTTAGTTTTCCTATCAAAAGCGACCATAATTTTTTCATCTACCATGTTTTAAACAGCAGTGTATGTTATTGATAAGTTTTTATAAATGTATTTTAAGACAAGAAATATAACAGATTTACAGACATAGGGTTTATCTTTTAAATAATTTTGGCATTAAAAAATATTTCATAACTCCTTTATCATTACTAAAATTTCCTATCTAATTTATTTTTGTCATCTCACACCTTCCATCATCTTAGCTTCAGTTTCCGTGCGAACTTTTTTCTCATGCTCATAGTCTTGTTTTAAAAGTTCTGCCAAAAGATTAAAAAATGGAAATCTTAAAATTTCATATACAAATAAATATGACGAGTCAGTACAAATAAATATAAATAATTTTATTAAGTTTAAATAATGTTGTTTATTAGAGTAAAAATGATATTAGTATTAGGCGAGAGAGAGACTTAATAATTAAATAATCAAAGCCATATTTTACTTTTATCAGCTTTGGCAATGGATGAAGGCTTCAGAGAAAATAGCCATCAGAAAATAGTTTTAAGGATTAAAATAATCATTTGTCTAGAAAAGTAAATTACAGCTGAACTAAATGTAAAAGTATTTGAGATAATTTCATTTTAGCACTTTGCACTTACAGGCCATCTATAGACCCCTAAATGATGTTACACACCTAAAGGGGTCACATATTTATGTCAATCTATTATGAGTGTGTTTAAATTGTAAATTGTGTAATAAATTATAAATATGTGTTGTTGCAACAAAAAAAAGGGGAATGAAACTAGTTATGAAACTAGTGTGACACATTTATGAATGGCATTAAATCAAAGAAAAGTATGAACATACTTAGCTTTGTTTCAAGGTTGTTTTTTTCTTCCATACGAATTTTATTGATAGTAGCTTGATCTATGTAAAATATTGATATAAAACACTTTATAGCAACAGTAATTGATTGATATAGATATTTTAAGTTATGGTTTTATCAACATATATAAATACTACTATGGGTTGATTCAAATGATAATTGTCAAATAAAAAAATTAAAAAAAAGAAATTAAATGTAATTAATCTTAGTGGAATGCTAGAATAACTGAAATTCAATCATGAAATCCGATGCAATGTTACTCAACAATAATTTTAGCATGATGACTAAATGATGAAAAGTATATTAGTTAGAAGAGAATCAAAAGAATACACACTGAGAATTTTAAAATAGATTACTGAACTTGAAAAAATTAAAAGAGTTTTCTTACCTGATTTTAAATTATTTAACTGTTCTTCACATTTTTTATATAGCTTTTTTTCTTGTGTGTGTGATCCTTCTTCTTTCTCTGTGAATATATTTGAATGAAAATAGTCTAATCCTTTTTGTGTTTTATTCACATTTCAAAAATAACTTTAAACCCATTTTTTATTTATTTGTTTGGCTTGTTTTTTCAAAGTTTATTTTAATTTTATTAAACTATTTGTCCTGGTTATGATCTATAGTATGAATAGACTTAATAACACTCAAACTCATAAAGTAATAAAAGTGACGTAGAAAAATAAATTTTAAAACAACCACATACCAAGCTTTATTTTGAGGCGTTGATTTTCCTTGATAAGACTACTAGGTGCTCTGTCCTCTTTGATTACATAAATAAAATTATTCACAGATTTAAAGTCTTTTATTGCTTATAATTAATGCAAAAAAATTACAGTGAAATGGGGACTTTTTAATTGCAAAGAAAGAAAAACTGTTTTAGTTTCCTTTTTTATTTTAGTATAGAATGAATGCTTTCTAATTTTCTGTTGAAGATTGCATTTCATTTAGGAGTAATAGCCAACTAATTCAGTTGCTCAATGAAACTGATAAATAATTAGAAGCATTTCTGTAATGAAATATAAATGCATACAAAATACCTTTTTTCAGCACTTGACAATCATCTTGCTGAAATATTATTGAAAATTGTTTTAAATCGTTAGTGTTTTTGTTTTAAAAAGATTAACTTGGCTTTCATTTATGTTTTTAATGGAGTTTTGAAAAAACCCATTAATTTCTTCAAATAAGAAAATATGTTTTGTTTTTTAAAAAACTTTTTTATTGAAACCTAAACACAAATGGAATTTACTTTTAGGATTCTCATTTAAATGTAAAAATAAGGACTTAATTTTCTCATGAAAATGATTCAGTAAGAACACCATGTATGATGCACCAAAAAAGTAAACTTTTATGACTATTATTATGAAATTTATATTTCAATAAATTATAAATAAGTATTTCTGACCTCAATTTCAGGTTCCTGTAACCATTTTTCATTTAAATCATCTGAAAAATACAAAATAAAAAAGACTTGAGCTTCGAAAAATTGTATGACTTATTTTAACATTTCAGATCTTCAAAACAGTAATTTCACTAATAAATTTAGTAGACTTGTTTTATTTGTGTAAGTCAACAAATCACATTTTGACTTGAAATAAAATAATAATCATATTTTATAACCAATTAAATGATTAAGGTGTTTTTTCCATATCAAAATAATTAATTATACTATTTCAAAAAAATTCAGTGCAAAAAAAAAAGTCTGTTTCTATTATTTCCATGTTCCAAATTCTTTCCAAAAATTTTTTTAACAAAATTATTAAGTAGAAGTATATAATAAACATACTTATTCTATCTAAAGTCTTTTGTGACCGTTTTCTTTAGAACATTTAAGTTTTAAATTGGGATACCAAAATTGCTTATGGCACCCAATGACCGTAATCTGGCCTTGCACCTATTGTAAAACCCTTCCTTTGAAAATTCTTCTGCTACAAATGCTCAGTTTTGATTTGAAAGCATGTAACTTATATTGAGATTAAGGAAGAATCAAAAAGAATGCTTAGATATTTGAAGAGATTTGTACAGAACAAATCAGTGGAGGCAAAGTCAATGTGACTTTAAAAAAACTAGGGCAAAAGTATAGCTTTAAAAAACTTGGTTTTTCATTGCCTTTTATTAACTTTTCACAGTTAAATGCACATCATTCATGTGGCCCTAAACCAGTAAGGGGCCAATTAATTAAATAAAAATAAGCACAAAATATGATTTAGCAGTATTTAACTAATTAGGCTACCTCTCTTGTTCCGAAAAGCACTTGCCACATGTGTTAATTTAACATTTTCATCTTCAAGAACATCTAGTAAACAGTTAAACCAATTCTCATACATGGCAAGACGAGTTAACAGTTCCCTGCTTCTCTCTCTATCTCCATCTGTTATAGTAATTTTTTCCTGTAAAAGAAATGCGGATACAAAATAAACTATTGACCACTACTGAAATTAATTAATATTAATAAATATTTTCATCTACTACATCAATTTAATATAACTTAGATATTAAAAAGTTTAACAAAATCAAATAATTAATGGAGTTGGCCCATTTTAAACAAAATAATAAAATAAAATTTTCAATATTTTTAATATGTTTAGTACCAGTACATTGATTAATTTTTAAGTTTAAAAAATCTGGTTTGTTGCAATATTCATATAAGAAAAGTCTATTGTCCCTATAAACTTTAAATTGTTTTATTAATATTATTAGTACAAGGTATAAGGTAATTTGGAAATCTAAAAGTAAAAGGGTAAAATAAAATATAAATAAAAATAAGAATTATACACTGTAACACACTATACACATCTAATTTTGCTATTTATAATAACTTTGTGAAATTCTTGGTGAATTAATTCATTTTGATAGATAATGACAGTAAGAAGTATTTTAGATAATATTTCCTAAATGTTTTTATTTTTGAAAAAGTAAATAGCCTGTTTCTTTGAATTAGTTTATATTTCTAATCATTTTTATCTGATTTCTTTTTTTTTTTTTTATTGCAAAGTGCCAAAAAAAATTTAATGAAATTTTTAGGGATTAAATAATTTAGGAAAATTATTTTTAAAAAATTTATCTTAATTTTTTTTTTTTGAAAAATTTAATTGTCTTTTTTTTTTAATTTGTTTATATTTTTTATTATTTTTATTTGTTTTTTTTTTTTTTTTTTTAGTGCAAAGTGCCAAAAAGAATGTAATGAAATATCTAGGGATTAAATAATGTAGGCAAATTATTTTTAAAAAACTTATCTTAAAGCCTACATATTAACATATTTTTTCTGCCAAAGTGCTGCAATAATATTTTTTTTTTTAAATAATGAAATACTTACTTTATCCTCCTCTGTCAGAACTCTGAGATTATACTTGTGAAACACATGTATCACATTTTCTATTCTAATGAATTCCACAAACATTTCATTAATTGCAATTTTCAGTTGTGAATTATAAGTGGGATCTGTGTACACAGAATCCCTGGTATCCCTGCTGCAGTCACTCACTGGTATTTCCCATGCATTTCCCATTGCTTCTGGTTAATTACACCACTAATTAATTACATTTTATTGTGGAAATCTGTAAATGGAAAATATAACGTTTTCAAAATATTTGAAAATAAAAATTAATAAGTGATTGAGGCAAACTTGATGGGGTAAATTAAAAACTTAATATTTTTATTGATTTAGCCTGTAATATATGCCTACTCAAGTGTAAGTATTGAACCTAGTAAGTAGCTTTAAAACCAAAATTAATTAGAATAATTATTGTTGAAACTTACATTTACACGCCTTAGACTTAGCATATTATGTAGAGGAATATATTTTAAAAATTGATTTATATTATTGAGACCCCGAGTGGGTTTTTTTACCATATAAATTTATAATAATTATAAGTAAAAGTAAAGTCAAAGTTGTATGTATCCCAAGCCCAAGCCCAATCATATAATTTAGCTTTTTAAAAAATATTACAGGTTGCAGATTGAAATCTCGGTCTTTTTTACTTTTTTTTGTATTCAGACTAGGTTTGTGAATAATAATAAAAGTTATAAGACAATTATTATTTTTTTTTTAAATTTAAATTATGTAACCTTCATTTTTAGCGACTGTCCTTCACTGCCTTCAGATTATTGGGACTTTTAACCAAATTGTTACGGAAATTCCCGATTGACACCCGTATAAATATAAAATCCATAAGTAGACTATATAAATATAGGCCCTATACAGACATTTTTAGAATAATAACTTATAAAATTAATAAGGGGGCTCTTATTTACTGCGTTCTAAACTAAGACCATCCCAATAGGAATAGTGTGTGGTGTGGAGTTTAATCCCCATCAAGGCCTAGACAAGTAAAAACATCACCAGCACACAGAGCACAGAGTATCATTAGATGAAAATGGGAGTTCATGGGAGTCGCTATCCTTGGGTGGCAACTCATCTTTGCGAAGGAAAGCACTGAATTCTGAATTCAAAGCCAGAGATGAAACCCCCGTAGGTCGATAACATTCAAACAAATAACACGTCCGGCAGTTATTATTCAGTGGCGTCAAATCGTTGTAAATTATAGACGATACACAATTCCCCAAGCCCAACCAAACCCAATGAATCATTGAATGATGTTACACACGTCTGATTTAGTGCTTCTTAAAGATACAATTCAAGGGAGTGGAAAAATGTATTTCTAGCATTTAGGCTTTAAACCAGCGGTTGGGGGCCGTCCATTATTTAGGCTACGTTAACAACTTTTATAGAATTTTTGACCCCCGCCCCTTTCCTGTCAACAACTCAGTGGCGTAGCTAGGGGAGGGGGAATGGGCATAATTGCTGATTTATCATTTTCATCTTGCGGAACTGTTATACCAGACAAGTCAACATCATCTTCATCTTGCCATTCAGCACTTTAATAGAAGCATTGTCAGTGTGAGCAATGAGTGCCATAAACTCTCTCTGTCTCCTTGCAGCTACTTGCATTAGTCGAATCCTTTTTTGTTGAGGAGCAGGTGCTAATTTCTTCTGCATTGTCGGTGCTGTTGAACTTGCTATCTCAACATTTGTGATGCAAAATAGATGTTACAGATATTGCAAATCCGTTCAAGCAGCGATGTTATTATTATTACTTACTTTACTTTTCCATAATTCTCAAAATATCGTATTCCTACTCTATCAATATCATTTATCTTGACCGTACATGACTCTTGAACCTTGACCTTGTTCCATACCTGCAACATAATCGCAAACATACCGCCCTAGTCATTTGCAACAAACAAAATCACAGGTGGAGAGAGGCCAACTTTTGACTTCTCTTGCATTAACTAAATGTGCTAACATTCTGACCAGCCATCTGAAGTGCACAGACAGACACAAATCAAATAAATCTTATATTGTTAAAAGCCTAAATATTATATAACTATTTACACTCATTAATTAAATTGGTAAAAATAATGCAATAACCAGTTTATGTTTAAGATTAAAATTTCAATAGAGAAAAAATCATTGTTGACGTCAACTAATCTAACCCCTCCCTCCTTGTCAACAGCTGTCAATCATTTACAACCCCTCCCCCTCCCCCTACTTTGTTGACATAATTAAGGACGACGCCTTGGAGAACAAGGGTAATTTTTCAGAAATAGGGTTAATTTACCGAAATAGAGTAAAAATTCCGAAATAGGGTAAAATTGAAAATCTTAAGGGTAATGAGGGCTTATTTATTTATTTATTTATTTAGGCATTTTTATATAGCGCTTATCATAAAGCTCTAAGCGCTTTACAATTATTAAAACATGTAAACTAAGTAAAATAAAAATGAGACACTAGGATAGTAACTACTATTCTATAGAAACAATGAAAATGGCTATAAAAAGAGGACACTTTGACACTTCAGGATTAAGCCGAAACAGAAAATGAGGTAGGGCAAGGAGGGTGCATCACAGGTCATAGGCGGACCTAAACATTTATTAAATTTTATTTTTAAAGAGTTGTTCTTTTTTCCTTCCAATACTGCATCTGGCCTGTGTCATCACAAAACCCGACCAATGACTTGTCGTTTCGAGTGGTTCAGCACCTAGTGCTCACCTCTCATCTTGTATGCGGCATTTCTACCCAGTGGCCCATTTTATCTTATGCTCAGTGGCGTCACTTGAATTGGTTTCACCTAGTGGGGTAAACTCATGGTCTCAGCTCATCTAAACTACAGGATCAACCCGAGACAGAAAATGAGGCAGGGCAAGGAGGGTGCATCACAGGTCATAAATAGGCTGACCTAAACAGATGGGTTTTAAGGGACTTTTTGAAAGTGGACGAGGTTTCACAATGACGGATGTGGTAGGGGAGCTGGTTCCAGAAAGTGGGCGCATGGAAGTAGAAGGAGCGTTCACCTATGATCTTAGTTTTGGTTCTTGGGATTGAGAGGGTTCTATTGTCAATTGAAGAGCGTAATTGTCTTGTGAGGATGTAAGGAAGCAACAGTTCAGAGAGATAGACAGGAAAGTGAGGGTCAGTGAACGAGTTGAAGCATAGATTGGCAGAATTGTACTTGATGCGAGAGGATATTTGAAGCCAGTGGAGTTGCCGCATGTGTGGTTGAATGTGGTTATGTTTCTTTGATTTAAAAATGAGTCTGCATGCTGAGTTCTGTGCCTTCTGAAGTTTGTCTATGTGGTGTTGTCACTTGTGTCATTCAACCACTCCGTATTTATAATCTATTCCATAGAAAATTCCAGACGTATTCCACAATTTTCTATCAAATACGAGTCAAGAAAAACAGACGATAGATTGGTTTGTGGTAAGGAAAATCCAAGGGAGTAAGCCACGCCCAATACTAACGCAGGCGAATTTGGGTCTGCTTAAGGTCTTTCAACAGGATAGGATTTAAAAAGAGTAAAATATGGAACGCCTATATATAACACTACCCATTGTGAGGATGTCTACCCCTTGTAAGGATTCCCGGGTGAGGTCTGCAGCCCCTCCCCCGCGCTCCTAGTAACGCTACTGCTCGTGCTGGAAATCTCAAGAGAGGAAAACGTTTTCAAAATTGCTCACTAGAAGGCCTTCAAACAGTTGCTGTCTTTTGCAACAAACTACCTTTGTGATCAGGGAGTTTTCATTCAACCCTGATTTTAAAAATCTCCAAAATTGATGCCATTGTTCATTGTATAAAAATTAAATATAATTTCTACAAAGTTTGAGGTGAACATATTTTTTTTCTCACAGACATCCTTTTATTCCATAATGAGGATTTTAAAAATTTTATTTCATCTAAATTATTTTGTACTTTTATATTTATAATTGTGCGATTTTCAAAGGCTATAAATAGATCCAATAAAACATTATAAAATCTAAATAGTCTATGATTTTTTTTTTCTTTCAAACGAGGGCGTAAAACAAAATATTTTGGGTAAATGGCTCAAAGAAGGTTACCAATCCCTGCCTTAGGTTGTCAAAAATATCCAATGTTAGCAATATATATATAGCCTACTTCTTACGTAACTAGACAGTGTGTCATTTTAAAACTGTATAGCCCTGTTATAATTCAGAAACGTTGAAAAATATCCTTTTTAACTTAGAAGTATAGAAGATTGGGTGAGAATCTTGACCACGCCCCCCCCCCCAAACCCGATCTTGTAACCTCCAAAGTATGTCACACTTTTTAAAAAACAGCTAACTAACAATTAAATCTAAAACACACTTTATTATTAAAATTAGGCATTACGAAGTGACATAGTCTTTCAGAATACATCCATCACAGCAGAAAGTTAAATATGAATGATAAAAAGGATATATAAATCTTATGATGTCATATAAACTCCACCTTGTTCATCTTTGACTTCTATTGCTGCCCACAGATACTACTTACCAGCTAAGTGCTATTTCTTATTTTTATAACGTTTTTTCTGTTGTTTTGTTCGCTGACGAAGGCTTTCTGCCGACACGTTCGCTGTTTTGTTGAGTTTAATTTTTCAGGTTTAACCATACTCTGTTTTACTCATTTTATTTTGTTCATCTTTGCAAATTTATTAGAGGCCGAGAATAGGCCTATATCAATCAATCGTCTGCTTATGACATATAAATGTTATTTATTCATTCATCACTTGTCATCATCACTTATAGAAAGGACAATGTCTTTTGTTTGACCTACCTTTTTAAATGACCAATAAAGGGCCATTAGCAAACAAAAGGCAAACTCTCCCTCCTCCCGTTATTGTATACTCCCCCCCCCCTCCTTTTTCTGTGTACGTACAAATTAGCTTTCCATTATAAAGCTAATATCAATAAAGCTTATGTAGAATTTAGAAGGCCTGTAGACTGAAGTATGCCTGTAGACTAAGGTAATCCTTTATGTAATGACTTTTACAATACAGGTGATAACTTTGTTCATAAAAAGTTAAAATAAAATTTAAAAAGAAAAAATTACAATCTTTATTAAATGTTTTTAAAACAAACTTTTTTGTTCTATCAAAATGACTATTAGTTGAAAAGAAAAAATTAGAATAAAATAATTTAGTCTGTTGATCAGAATAATTATTTTTAAATCCCGGTAATGCAGTAATTAGGTCAGGCCTACACAACATACGATCCCAGGGCCATATGTGGCCCGCCAGCACCCATTTTGCCGTCAGTGAAGAAACGAAAAATTCTTCATTATTATTATTTTCTTAATAGCTTTTCCCCCTTTCCCATTTTCTTGCGGCCCGCTCAAGTCTTTCATAAAGTATTGCATTTACAATTGATTTGTGTGTGCGACTTTTGGTGTACACATCTATCTGTCAGTGTGAGCAGTAATTTATGTCGTTGGAGTTTTCTGTGCAAGATAATCTGTCATGTGCGCATTTGACAAGAAAACATTTTTACAGCTTTTATGAGGTTAATTTTTAGAATTAGTTACTATCCGTTCAAACAGGAGCTGCCATTTTATAAGATGAGCTGGTAGAAAATTTTACAGAGTCTTCTAAATTCAATTAAGTTATAATTACAATGTTGACAGGATAATGTTACATATTGTAATACATGTGTCTAAATTTACATATGTTTATTTATTCTTTTTATATTATTACATTGGAGCATTAAAATTTGTTTAGCTTTGTCTGGCTGGAGGTTTACCTACTAACACAAAAAAATATATAAAATTTAATCCTATTTCCATTTTCCAACATTTCCAAAATATAAGAAATAAATATCACAGGCATATCAAAATGATGTCAGTGTTGTCAAATTTAGTTTTAAAACATTGCAATGTCAGCAAATGAAGTGTTTCTGGAATATAGAAAAAAAATTGAATAGCATTTAGTATATATATATAGCAGAATTGAATAGAAAAATAATTATGAAAATATATTTACTGTCCATATATGAATATGACTTGGTTGAAGTTTTACTGCTGCAAAAAACCTACTTGTACAAACAGATTTATGATCCTGTGGACTACTCTATTTACATATGCAGAGGTTTAAATTGTCAAGGTTTAGTGTCCCCCTCATATATATTTCCCTTACAAGGATCTTGTGTTTTCAAAAAGCTTAAAGGGACAAATACAATCACTGATAAATAATTTATAATTTCAAAAATATATAAAACTTCTAGAAACGCCTGTGCCAACTATTCAATGGTAAAACTGAATTAATTGGAATGAAGATTAAAGATCTGAGCAGCCCCAAATGAAATGAATGTCACCCTGAGGTCCTTTTGTGGTTCATTTAAGACCATGGCCACAATGGCTGTTTGATCCTGCTTTAGCATTTCCAGATCAGTGCCAAGCTTAACCTATGAAATCTGTGATATAGGGGCATGGGTGGCTAAGGTAAATAGAAAGTCCAAAAAAGCAGCAATGTTTTATGACAAAAATGGAGTTTGTCCCCATCGAGTAAGCCAAGGCTATATATAGCTTTCTCAGACTCCACCAGAGTTTGGATAAGAATTGGGCGCAGAGGCTTAAATAATATGTCAATTTCTGTTTTAAAAATATAAATAACATTATTTATTTTTTTTAAACATCTTCCTTGATAGACTATAAGTTATAACAAATGTTATTTTCATCATATTGTAGTTGGGGTGTGGGGTGGTAAACTTATTAAATTAGTTTACTGAGTTTTAAAAAATTTGCTTGTCAGAGGGGAAAAAAATGAATTTCTATTTAAGGAAAATATTGCTGATAAATTGTAAAACTATTTAAATGAAAAAGTCAATGAATAAAGAAAATTGAAACTTTATTTAAAGATCGACACTTCACTCAATTCTTTGATGATTATTAATAATTCTGGTATGGAATATTGTTCATAGTGTTTATTTTTTTGCAACTGACAGGCACCCTAAAAACTTACCATTTTTTGAAATCCAAAATCTGTTCTTGGATTTGTCTACGAAGATTCAATTCTTTATAGTAGTTTATCTTGAAGCATTCTAAAAAATAGAAATTTGTTTTTAACAACAAAATTTTATTTCAATAATTAAGTTTAACTTCTTAAGAAAATAACTGATAGAAATTTTGTTAAATTTTATATCAGGCTCCCAGTGTTTTAAATCTGAAACATAAAAGGCCATGTATTTTTCAGAGAAAGTACTTTAATTATCTTACCTATTTCTTCCTTTAATCTTGCAATGTTTGAATTGTACAATTCAGCATTTTCTTCAGTTTCTATGACAGAAGTAACAGAGCAGAGGAATTTATTTTAAAAATATTTTTTTAGGAATAAAATACAATTTAAAAAAAAAATATCAACTGAATGAAAGCTCGTCTTCTCTAGGCTTCCACATTTTGAAACAGTTAGTGAATAATGCAAAAATTAACTGCCCCTTTAAAATTATTTTTAATGAATTAATTTCAAATAACCTTATCATTTAATTAAAGCCAGGATGGGCAAGATGTGGCCCACAGAAATGCATAATCCTGAGTGCAAGACCTTAACGGCACTGGATTATTAGTTTTGTAAAGTGTAAAAAATTATACAGATTACCTGTAAAGGCCTTTGAAAATTAATAAACACTTTGTAAAATTTTCAAAATAGAGAAGAAAAAATAATAATTACAGAAAATTTAAACATTATTCTGCTGCTTATTTTGGAACTAAGAGTGATGGGGAATTTTTTTATTTTAAGCATTCTTCAATGATATAAAAAATTTTCTCATGCATCAATAAAAATATTAAAATTCACGTGTCCCTCTTTTTTAAAAATTTAGCTCAACATTCGTTCAAATTTTGTTTATTCTGGATCAAATCTAAAATTAGCCGATAAATGATAATTGCGGATAAACAAAAAATTTAAATGTTAACCAACCAATAAGAATGTGTGTTTCAACGAAAATGTATGGTTTAGCGGAACAAAGAGTTACTTCAAGGTTTATGTTTGGACATTTCAATGGTCCATACCATTAAACAATACATAGGCTTAGCTTGCAATTAATACCAAACATGTCTAGGTAGCGTTGTTATTATTTTATAAAAGCAAAGCCCAAGTGTCTTTGTAGCAT
Organism: Lymnaea stagnalis; assembly: GCA_964033795.1. NCBI lineage: Eukaryota > Metazoa > Mollusca > Gastropoda > Lymnaeidae > Lymnaea > Lymnaea stagnalis. Next base: position 506,595 of record CAXITT010000127.1, on the reverse strand, counting down.
GAATTCCCCCCCCCCCCCAAGTCAACATTTTTCTCTCACCATACTACTTTTCTCACCATACTACTTTAAATTACATTTTTTACAACTTTAAATTACTTTGTAATTCAAATTGTAAAAAAGCATATTCATTAGATTTTTATATATTAAATTTCACGACAATCTCGTTCTTAATAAAAAATAGCATAAATATTGATACTTCTCCCATGATTTTTCTACATATCCAAATGAATTTCTAAATATCTAAATATTTCGTTTCAAAGTCTTGTTAAGCTTTTGTTTTTATCTATTTTAACTTTCGGTTTTGTTTCTTTTTCGACCCATACCAGAAAATCACATTCTGTCCGTCTCTAAATATATCAGAAAATATATATAAAAATATTTTTTTGAAATGCTTTCTTAAATTATAGTTGTTGTTTTTTTTCCCTCTAATAATATTAAATTTAAAGTTACAAGTTACTTGAATGTGAATGAAAAAAGACAATAAAGAAATGACATATAACAAATGTTGTTTGACTAGTTGTTCTCAATATAATGTTTGAATGCTTACCCATTTGTAAATTTTTCATTTTAACCTTATATTGGTCATACATTTCTTTAATTGCACTCAATGCTAATTTTAGGTTCTCTGAGGAAAGATAATCATAATTTAGCAATTTGATTCAAATTAAGTCAATATGTATATAGAAACAATCGGCTTACATTAGTAAATAAATTCCCAAAACATATGCATAGCCTTTTTTTGTTTCCAAGAAAAATTTTTTAAAAAGTACACAATCATTTGAAAATTAATTCAAAAGGATCAAACAAAAGTTAAAAACATTTTTAATGTTTATTAAAGCTGTTTAGAGTTTAATTCTTAGATTAATCTTATTGTTTGTTACCTATCTGCTCAGTCTTTGACTTAATTTCATCAGTGTGGTCTAAAATGTAAAAAAAAAAACAGCAATAAAGCAATACAATAATTATATTTCTGAGTTTTTGCTTACTACCCTGAAATTTAATATAATTTAACAAGGGCTACTATACAAAATATTTTAAAAATTTTCACTTCTTCTCAGTTTTTAAAATGTGGAACATAGCCATACACTGCTCATTCATGAATCGCCTTAATCCTTAAAATATTTACTCTTATTTTTTCAAAATATATTTGAAATCATTCAACAAAACTATGGAAGAATAAGAAATAATGCATTTTTTTGTTATTTATCAAACCACAATACTATATTTTTCAAAATATATTTTAAAAATAAAAAATTACAATACTACAATTAAATGTGCATAAGTCAAATATTCAATAACCAAAAGTTATAAAACTGTGTGATTAAATTAATTAATTTCTTATTAAGTAACACAGTTTGCTTATTAGAAATATATACTAGTTGTAATACTAGAGCATTTTTCAAATTTAAGTTCTAAAGTAGTGTAATCCAGGTAGTATATAATTACAACTGATTGTTTTCCAAGTAAATACCCAGAAATGGCCTTTCAAATTTTATGCCACTCTAAATTTCCACAATTGTGATTAAAAGGTGTTTGGTTAAAAGGATTATTGACTTTTATTTTCTCAACATAGATGTAGTTGTTTACCAGTCTCTCTCTCTTTAAGCCTAGCCTCAGCCTGTTCATTGGCTTTCTCCACATCTTTATACTTTTTGCTCAAACATTCTGTAGAAGAAGATTTGCAGACATAGGGAATCTTAGACTAGATTTTAAAAGTGGCAAAATATATTATCAAAAGCTACATAATATACATCCTGCCTCAATAACTAAATGGAAATAAACTTATTTTTTTTTGTGGGGTTTTTTTATGTTATAATTTGCTTATAGAAAATACATTATTAGTAGTTGAAAAGAGTACAAATAAATTTTAAAAATTCTCCAACTAGTTATGACAAGAAATTTAAAATAAACTTAGTAATAGATTTAGAAATTCAATGCACCTAACCGTCTTGTCAATGATTTTACTTCAACGTTTCGAGCTTCCATGGCAATTTTCTCATCTATTTATGGAATAAAAAGCAAAGGGGGAAAAGAAGAGTAAATGGCTTCTTAATTCATCTATTCAACTATTAATAAAAAGATAACAGATTGCAGTAAATAATTTAACTTTGATCTCTGTCTTACAAAATTTTTTGAAACTTAAAAATGAATTAGACTTAAAAAGTGATGTGTATTACTAATATGCTAGAAGTTGGATATCATTATCAATGAATTTCTAAAAAAATATTAAATTTGAATGAAAATAAGTATTCTTTATTTAAAAGTGTACATTTAGATTTACCATTTCTCATGGCCTCTAATTTTGCTTGATGCTCCATTTCTAAATTTTGTTTTATCTCTACTTTCTCTGCAAAAGTTTGAAAAAAAAATAGAAAAAATTAATAAATGTTAAAATAAATTTGTTAAAACCAAAATGTATACTACTGTATAGTCAAAAAAATTTACAACAGGCAATTTATGCATCATTTTCCCCCCAAAATATTCTTATTCATTATGGTTGATCTTAAATATTGCCTTAAAAGAAATTTAATGTGCCATTGTTTTTTTTAATATGTAGGAAAGTTATTAACTAAATAATTTTTAGTAAGTTATAAATGCATTATTTACTGCTTTCAAACAACTTCTCCAATGTTTCCTAATGTTTCCAGGCCTCCCTATCAATATCATTTTCTTTTCTAAAATTCCCTAGGATATCAAACAAAGTAAAGGATAGGCTATCGGTATTAAAATTGAAAAGTAGATTTTTATTTGTTTAATTTTCAATCCCAAAGAACTAGAATCTATGGTTTAGCAAGCGAAATCACTGATATAAGATTTAAGTTTAATATAAAGCATAGAAGTAGAAGTGACAGACACTTGACAAATCATTTTTAAGAACTTTAATTTTCTTTGCATGCTATTTAAATAAAATCGAATCATAATATTGTAATTAATTTTTAAGAACTCAAAATTTATATAATAAATTAGTTTTTTTAAAGGGCTTTAAAAAAAAATAAATTACGATTACAAGACTAAAGTAAACTGACTAGGATAGAGCTACTTGTATTTAATTTTTTTTTAATTAGCGGCTGACAAATATGCATAGAACCATTCCATCAACATTTATCTTTTATCATATGCATGCCTTTAATTAAGTTTTAAACATTTGGACAGCTTAGCGAAAAAATATTGAATGCATTTAAACATATTTTGTTTCTTTGTTTTGGAATATAAATAAGATTATTTGTGCTACTGGTAAAAAATAAATGTAACTGTGGGTCTCACTGTGAGCATGCCATTAGTTATCCCTTGGAAAAGTATGTAGATTTATAGCATTATCCTTTAATTAAGTTTTGTTTACATAAAAGAAACAATCATGAGCATACTTAGCTGGGATTCGAGGTCATCTTTTGCTTCCATACGAATTTTATTGATGGCAGCTTGTTCTATGTAGAAGATGTAATGGCATATAATAGACTATGGATACTTGAATCTAATACCTGATCAACAAAGGACACTGCCTCTAAAGACCTAATAAAATTATATTGTAATAGTTGGGGGTGGGCAGGTATTTAAGTGCCTTAGTCCCCGGGATTTGACATTCATACTTGCACATGCATGTGGTCAACATCGGATGTAACTCATCAAAGAGATGGAAAACATCCTTACAGCAGTTAAACCAATTCACCAGGGTTTCTTAATATTTTTGAAGCGCATCACCCCTTATCAATTTTCAAATAAGTCCCTGCACCTCTGGATAATAGGTATTGAAATAAAATAAATAAACGAGAAAATAATTGAGTTATGGCAGTTATTATTGTTAAATTAAATTGCTATAAAGAAATGCACCGGTACAAATAAGGCAAACAAAAAAACATTAGCTGCTAATTAAAAAATCCAAATAAAACACTGGCAATGGCAGGGAATAAATTCCCCAATAGCCTGAAAATCCCCCCCCCCCACTCTGGGCTTCCGCAATCCAGAGGCACAATGCTTGACACTGCCCCCTTTGCCTTACCACAGGGTACCATGCCTGACACCGCCCCCGAGCCCTGTACAAATAAGGCAAACAAAAAAACATTAGCCGCTAATTAAAAAATCCAAATAAAACCCTGGCAATGGCAGGGAATAAATTCCCCAAACGCCTGAAAACCCCCCCCCCCCCACTCTGGGCTTCCGCAATCCAGAGGCACAATGCTTGACACTGCCCCCTTTGCCTTACCACAGGGTACCATGCCTGACACCGCCCCCGAGCCCTGCTGTCCAGGGTCACCATGCCTGATACTAGGTAAAACTTTAGATCAATAAAACAAAACTATTTTTTAAAATTAAAATTTTTTTTTTGGTCAAGATTATGTTTGCTAATATTTTTATGTGCAGGGTGATGAGCCCAGCCCTAGGCTGGGGTACCACACTATAGCAGACCACTGTAATAATAAGAATTATAATAAAATTTTAGAAAGGATAAATAAGCTTTAATTTAAGATAAATGACAAATTTATGATGTTTCTGGTAAAACTTTCATCAGTAAAACAAACAAAAAATAGCATGAAATTCAGGCATTAACAAGTGGTTTACACCACTTTATGCGACTGCTGTCTATCTAAATTATTATTACATCACAATATATGTCACATGCACTGAGAGGCATACGGTGGACTACAGTACGTCACTAGGCTAAAAACTAATGCAGCAAAACTAATTAGAAATACCTGTAACAGATTAGCCAAATTTTTGTATAACAGTTAACTTTTTAGTGATATATATAGGCTTTTTATAGACTTTAAGAATTTCAGGATAATTAATGCAGAATGATTGCATAAATATAATCATGTAAATAAGGTTAGTACTGCCCGGGGAAGGCCAAAATGTTTTCAGACCCTTTCACAAACAAACTATGCAGTTGGCCAAAATGTTGCCCCTCCAAAAATAGGAAAAAGTACCGCATTTGCCTTTCCCTTTCGATGCAAGATCATAATGTACATACTCTGTGGCTTAGGAAGAAGGGTGCGGACAAGGCAGTCCAAAACGGGCGACAATTTTTTTATTTGAAAGGAGGGGAGGCAGGTTGTGGAAAAACCTTGGTCCAACACAGGTGACATTAACCCTAGCTACTATACTATGTACATATTCTGCCATCTCTTCTCACACGCATCCGTATGCAAAATCTCCATGATCAACAATCCATCCACTTTTTTTCTTTTGCATTTTTTCCCCCAAATGTCTTTTCATTATTTTTTTTTTTCCTAAATGTTTTTTTCTCTTTTTTTATGTTTAAGGGAAATTGGCATTACAATAATTTCACTATAAAAGGACACTATGTTGACTCTATCTTAGTGTTTATGATTACTTGTAGATTTTGGTTGTAAGAAAAAGTAATATGCAAAAATAAGTTTGAGACGTAAATTGTAGACCTAGATGACATAAAAATAGATATTATTTCCCTAAAATGGGCAATTACTTGATTGCTTGCAAAAAAAATTAACTTTGACAAATATTCATAAATGAACTGGAAATTATCTTTCTTATTCTTACCATTTTTTAATTTATTCATCTGTTCTTCACATTCTTTACGTAGCATTTTTTCTTGTGCCTGTAAGTGTTGTGATTTCTCTGTGGATACATTTAAATGAAATGTTTTTTAAATGTTCTTTTGAGAATTCTGCTTTTTTACTTGTTTAGCTTCTTTTATTTAAAGTGAAGGCCTACAATTTATTTTATTAGTGTGTTAAAAAGTCATTCACAATTTAATACCTTGATGATTTTTTTAGTTCTATGTGGCGAACTAAATATTTAAATGGGTTATATTCTTCACACAGAGACACCAACCACCTAAAACCAAACAGTATGTATAATAAAAAAATAAAATAAAATAAGCCTATAAAATAACATGTCTTTTCCCTACTACTCATGTCAAGAAAAAATATATGTGCCACGCCTTCATCTCAAAACAAATATTAGTATACCTAGCTTTATTCTCAGACGTTGATTTTCCTTGGTAAGACTATAAGATTCCCTTTGCTCTGTAAGAACAACAAAATTTTGAAAAACAGTTTTTAAACAAAAATGAAGATACAGAAATTAAATCACAATAAAGATATTTTCATTTTAAAAAAATTAGAAAGATTTCTTTTCATTACATAGGGATAAAAACTCCTTAAATTAATGATTACAGATTGTGTATGTTTATTAGCGTGCATTCCTCCTACATTGGAAGTAGTGCAATGCAGATTGCACTAGGAGATATTTATTAACTTGAATTCAACTGTCATCTACTTTTGAAATGAATAAAGTATACAAATACCTTCAGGCACCTCTACACTACCATCATTCTGAAATAATACATTTAAAAATAGTTTGAAAAATGTTTGAAAAATAGTTATAATATAAAAAATGTAGAAATAAGAAATACAATACATTTGGTTAGATTTCAAAATAATGAAGGGCTAACAATCATACATTGACCAAAAGGGAAATAATATCGGTGATTTAAAAACGAAAATTACCCTGCATAAGTAAAACACAGACAAAAGTAGTTGCTCATTTGAGGACTCTTCCCCAAGAATATGAATCACAAGGAAGGAACATTTGTTTTACAAAACTGTAAAAAAACTAACAGACAAAAATCAAACCATGCTAGGAAAAAAATATTTTGTACCCTATGATTATGACTTAAAGAATAGTTACCTTTCAAGAAATGACATTAAAGAATAGTTACCTTTCAAGAAATGACATTAAAGAATAGTTACCTTTCAAGAAATGACAGTTAAGTATGGCTTACCTCAAATTCAGTTTCTAATAATTGGTCATCTAAATCCTCTGAAATATATAAAACAATACATAAGTTATATTTTGCATGCATTTCAAATTAAACAACTTCAAAATAATATTCTCACCACTAAGTGAACCACATACTGTGTTAAATTTTATATGTGAGAACCATAAATGCATTATTAACTGAATCTTTAAATAAACTTACATTTTATTTGTAAAAATATTAATTTATTGATTTTTTATTTCATAATGAACAAATCTTTAATTTTACATAATAATTTTAAAAAATAAATACAATTTTTTAAAAAGTACTGGTAAGTGAATTTAAATATGGCTGCAGTATGTGGTATGATAGGTGTTGCCTACTAAAATATAGGGTCTAAATAACTACATAAATAACATAAAGATGTATTACGATATACTTTTCTTATTTCGAAAGGCCACGGCCAGATGATTTTGTTTCACATTGTTATCTTCAAGAACATTTAACAAACAATTAAACCAATTTTCATATGTTACAAGACAATGTAACAGTTTTCGGCTTTTCTCTCTTTCTCCGAGTGTTATTGTAATTTGTTCCTGGAAATAGAATACCAAGTTAGAGGGTTTTAAAGCTTTGTAATGAATTCTAAAGTTATAGTACTTTCTAAATAAGATCATTTCTATTATATGTCTGTCTGGAAATAAAATCAATAGAGACAAACTTTAGAACAGTGTTGCATTTTTCAGTACAAGCAATTTGTCCCACTAAAGATTCTTAGCTCAGGTGTGTCACCAAAATTTAATGTTAATGAAATAAAAAAATCAAAGTATAAAATAAAATTTTGGGCATTGTATCTAAATAATATTTGAACATAATATAATAAATATAATCTAGCACAATACCAGTTTAAAAATAATTTATTTGATAGAAAAGTCTCCATGTTATAGGCGTTGGTGATGTCCATAAAGTATGTCAAGCTTCCATGGCCATGGGGAGAAGGGGGTCTAAGAAAGTGTGATTGTTTGTGTTTTTTTTGTGGGGGGGGGGGGGGTTGATGATATCTGATGTACACATTTTTTTAAATTTTACATATAAAACCTGAAATTCATTATGGCAACTTTTTGCAGTGATGTATAAGTATACATTCTGACAGAAGATGTCTTATATATAACTTTAATCCTTTAATTGCGTAGTGTATTATATTATATTTTAATTACTTGTATTTTTTTTTCCAATGTTAGTTTGAATGTGTGACATACTTTCAGGGAGGGGGTGTCCCATATTTTGAAATATTGTGACAGAAAGGTGGGGAATACAAATTATCAAACATACTTTATTGATGAGAACTGGGACTGTTATATCTTAAAATCTTGTGGTGTGTCAAAGTTTAGTTATAATTATTACTACTATGTTGTAAAAAGGTTGAGAACCACTGACTTGTTAATTAAGCTGTATGAAAAGAGCACAGTAAAAAAAATTAATTTGAATCCACTCAGATCCCATTGGAAACTTACTTTATCCTCCTCTGTCAGCACTTTAGGATTGTACTTGTGAAACACATGAATAACATTATGTACTCTGATGTTTTCAACAAAGATGTCTTGTATTGTATTTCTCAGCTGTGTATTATAGGAGGGATTGACATACACAGAATCCCTGGCATGCACAGAATCTCTGTTATCCCCAGTGCCATCATTTGACAAAGCATTGTCATCATCAACAGGTGTACCTATATCACTCACTATCAACACTGGTCTGCTATTTTCAATGCCCATTTTTCATGGTTACTTACACCGGAACACTGCTTTAACTACATTTTTTTTTTTTTTTTAAATCTGCAAGCTTGAAATTCAAAGTGGAAACATCAACAATTTCAATTAGAATGAAAATAATAAACAAATGAAATAGTAGAATTAATATAGTGATTTAACTAATAATTCGAACATATTTTTTAATTATCAGAGTATCAATAGGCAAAACATTATAATTATACTATTTAGGCCTATACTGCCTATACTATACATTTTATTAGTGTAGTGTAAGTGTAACAGTAACAGTCAGTGAGGGTAAGTACTGTAAGTTATTAGTATTAGTTGAAAAGTTATTTAACAGGTTCTTAGCAGATCTACCATAATATTAATATACATTTGAAAATTGTTCAGAAAGTAAGTTGACCATTTAGTGTACAGTTTTTACGCGGACCATACCGTTTACTGGTCTTTAGATCTTTGTCCGGAGCTGAAACCAGTGTCAGACAAAGTCAGAGGAGCCAGTATTGACAGTAGTAGTAGTCAGTAATCGAATACTCAGTGTATTACTAGTATTAGTAGGCCTACGCCTACAATTTAAATTTAAGACTGGGCCTAAAAACTTGTTATTTATCTGATTACTCTTACTTATTAAGTCTTATAGAACAGTTTAAAAATTTAAAAAATTGTAACAACTAGCATTTAATTTTGATCAATTTAAAAGAAGAAAAGGAACCAAATGATTGTGGAAGACGAAGGTAACCTTCACCTTATGGTAGATGTCCTTCCAAGTATTGAGTATTGTGACATCGACCTTAGTACTGGTTTCCAACGTGTTATGGAAATTCCCGATGTAGGCTCTTTAAAATCCAAAGCTATTTTTAGATCAATTTTGGCCTTGCTCATAATGTCATGTTTGTACTCTTCTCTGATTTTGAATTTAGACAGGTTCCATTTCTATGATGAGGCCCACGATTACCAGGATGAAGGCGGAGTTATGACTATTGGTAGTAAAGCCAACTTGTAGTAAACTTCCAATAGCTTCTAGAGTAGAGAGCTATTGAATTGGTACTCCATCACCAGTAGCTTCTAAGAAGCGGCTGTTAGTAATTACTGTTGGTAATTTACTATAAAAAAAACTACTAAACTAATTGGTGATAGATTGATGTAGTGCAATAATTTTTGGTAGTCACAATTTATTTTTGATTACAACACTGAAATCACTCTAATGTAGACTCTATGTATGTTGCCACAAAAGAAAAAAAATGTGCCAACAAAATGTATTGTTTGTGTGTTAAGTCTCATAAATTCACTCCAATCGGATTCTCAAGACATAATACTATTAATACACTTATTTTTATTCCTTTGTATATATTTTATTTTATTTATGTATCACTGCTTATGTTTTCATCAAAGTTAGGTGCATTTAAAAAAAAAATTGATTCTGCGTACTCTGCATAGCATTAAAAAATAAATAGCAAATACTGATACCTAGAAATTAAATTGATTTATTTGTGTTAAAGTTGCACAATATAGACCCTACCCAATGAATTGTTTAATTGTGCATAAAAATACCGATGCCTTTATAAGTTAACAGGGGACTCATTTATGTAAATAACACTCAGTAGACATTTCTCCCAACTACAGAAAATCAAAAGCAGTTTGGGGGGGGGGGGGGGGGGGGGTGGTTGGTTCTAGCGACCATGTTCCTAAACAATATTTGGCCTAAGCTTATTTTATCATCGTTAAGCCTAATGACGTTATCATACAGTTTCATTTAACTAAAGTAACAATAATAATGATTAGCTCACACAAAATGTTTACAGTGGATTTTATTTTCACTGCACATCTTATTCTGGCCTTGGCAAAGAAGAAGCTTGGTAACATTTTTTTCATACTATGAATACTATGATCCCTTTCCGACCAGTATCATACATCTATCTAAGATCTATATTAGGTCTATATTATAATTTATATAGCAATATAGCCAAATCTGAGCACGGGGAAGGCTACAGCAGATAGTGTTAAACAGTAATGTAGATTTTATAATTAGTGCCGAGATGTTGTCACTAGCACAAACTAGTAATAAATGAACGGGGCAATAATACTTCGGCAGCCTCACTGGAAGCAGATTTTTAAAGCTCAGATTTTGGTTGGATTTGATTGGCTGGACTACCAATAGCTCTCTAGACGCTATTGGTAGTTTACTACAAATAGCTCCCTGCCCTAACCATAAGCTATCGGTTGTAAACTACCAACAGACACTTTCTTTCCAGAAGAGTTTGAGATCCCGCAGCGGCCCCAGTGCTTAGTGAGTGTGCTGCAACTCATAATTTTTCGTTTTTTTTAACAACCAGTTCTTTTTAAAAAAGACTTTAAGATTGAGACTAAATTTTAATAATTCAAGACGCTGAAAAAAAATTTGAATAAATAATGTAATTTTTTTGTGGGTAATTGACAGTTAAAATGTTTAAGTCATTAAAATAAAGACGGAAAACCCAACCAAAACACATATGTTTTCAACATTTTTGCCAACATTAGGTAAACGCTGCTTCATCCGATGTGTAGGACTATTCTAAAAGTTTTGATTTTTCTTGTTTGAAACGCGTCAAAATGACACCCCCCCCCCAATGCGTCACAAACTCTAATTGCACCATTTAATTGATAGTTGGTAATGGGTCCTGAGGGGCAAAGTCTATACTTAAGGGGACAGAAACAAGGTTCTGGTAAGTCTAGACTCAAGGGGACAGAGACAAGGTTCTGGTAAGTCTAGACTCAAGGGGACAGAGACAAGGTTCTGGTAAGTCTAGACTCAAGGGGACAGAGACAAGGTTCTGGTAAGTCTAGACTCAAGGGGACAGAAACAAGGTTCTGGTTGGTGTTGGTCAGCTGACATCGTTATTAATTATGGTTAAGATCAGAGTTGGTGATTTATTTCCGTTCGCAGTAACCCACTCACAGCAACGGTAGCGTAGGCCTATCTCACAGTCAGTGGCGAAACTTAACTAAATGCCACCTGGGGCGAACTCCTAAAAAGGAGCCCCCCTCCCCATTCCCCTTTGATTCAAAATATATTAAGTGTGACATCTCTGCTAATAAGTACTTACTATTGTTAAGTTAAATATTATGCACCAGTTAATTTCTTTGAAAATACATGTTGCCAGATATCCGTAAATTTTGACATAAAAAGACTTTCATAAAAACAATTTCATAAAAAGACTTTCATAAAAAGACTTTCATAAAAAAACATTCACAAAAAGACATTCATAAAAGACTTTCATAACAAAAAAATCTTGCTAGGAAAAAAACTTAGAGTTAAGTAATGAGCTAATTACCTAGTTTTTTTTTTTTTTTAAACAAGCAATGAACAGTAATATCGTTGTTCTTAACTTGTATTTGAGCAGTATAAACAGTTAGTCCGCTGATAACTTTATTTTCTAGGTTTTAGATAAGCAAATCTTTTTATTGAACTGTCTATTTTTCTCCTATGGCACCCACATGCAATTGCTTTTTCCTATTTTTGAAGATCGTTGATGGCGCCCTAAACACATGGCGCCCCGTAAAACTGCCCGAGTATCCGGTACTTTGAGCCGGCTCTGCTATACTTGCTGCTAAGGAGCGTACAATCTATTCGTAAATTTAACGTAAGACATCATCTTAAATAAGACCTTTTGGCATACTGATCCAAAACTTTCAACCATTGTCAATGCAGTTATTTCAAGCTTACAAAAATCACAACAGTAAAACTTTGAAAGATAAATCTTTTTGTTTTACGTAAGGAATTTCTTCATAGCAAATACATTTCTCTAAAAAATAAGTTGAAAAAACAAGATAGACGCACGAATCAATAACTGAGATGTATGAACTAGCAGGTGAATAATGACTGGGATGGATGAGCTAACAGGCGAATCAATGACTGGGATGGATGAGCTAACAGGCGAATCAATGACTGGGATGGATGAGCTAAGGAGATCCACGCTAAACGTACATGTAGCCACGGAAGCGGTAATTTTCGAATCCCTACTTTTTGGCTGCCTCATGTTTATGTTTTGTCTAATCGGTGTAATTACTGCCCCTCGATTTGCATTGTATCCACCAAAAGTTCTATAAAATACAACTGTCGCGAATAACATTTACATGCAATCAATAGTAATTGAGTTATAAATTAATTCAATAAAATGAAGTACATTTAAATAACTCAAAGAGATAAGTTAAGGCTTCCACGGTGTTTACATTCTTTGCAATTGTGTACATACGTTAGCCTCAGGAGGTCATCAACTTTCGATCAGGAGCTGTCCTCAAACTATTCCCCTTACCACATACTCTCTATCTCGTTATTCCAGTTACCTTTTCTCGCATATTATATATTAACTCTCTCAACACTTAGCCCTTTAACCTCACACCCACACATACACTCTCCCCCCCACCCCACTGTAAACCCTCCATTACAAAATCAAGACATTAAATAAGGGGTAGGAAACCCCATGAAAAATTCTATACGTTGATAAAAAAAAAATATGTTGTTTTCGTTCTTCCCTTTTGAGTTTGACCACCGCGCAGTTACGAAAGTTCGCTGACCTTTAACCTAAAATGTTTTCTAGCATCCATGCATTCATGGCCCAAACAGAGGACACATGAGCCAAACTGACAATGACATGTTAGGGGCCGTCCATTAATTATGTCAACGAAATAGGAGGGGGGGGGTGGTGGGGGGCGGGGAGGGGGTTGGGAAATGTCTGACAATTGTTGACAAGGGGGGAGATGGGTTAGGCTAGTTGACGTCAACAATCAAGCTTAAGATGCCATAAAATGATGTTTCAACAATTTTGTGTCATTGAAATCGATGAGCAAAAAGTCAAATGTGTTCATATTTTTATTACAATTCATTTTTAAGGGGGGGGGGGGGGG
>CAXITT010000127.1:460449-489950 GCA_964033795.1 Lymnaea stagnalis | reverse complement strand
TATATATTTTTAATATATATTATATATATATATATATATATGTGTGTATATATATATATATATATATATATATATATATATATATATATAAATATGTCCGTTAAAATCTTATTTTTACAATAAAGACACATAAATTCTTTAATTTCCTATAATCGTAGTTTTGGCAAATCCAACTTCCGGCAACAACAAAAGCCATCACTTGAATTTAACTAGTTTTTATTTTTTTTCGTATTTTTATCCGTCCTGTGTACTAAGGAAGGCTCTTAGCCGAAACTTTTTAATCTCATTTTCATTTTTTTTTTCAAAATTCAAGCTACCACATACCATGTTTTACAATTTACTTCAGAATAATAAACACATTTTTACCGTAATTTTCTTTTCCAACTGTAAAAGAAATGAGTTACCATAACATACCCGATCTTCTTTTCCTGAGACGTGTAAAAATCATCAAGACTACAAGCGCGACGCTGATGAGGACACTAGTTATCATGACCGCCATATCTGTGGATTAATTTATTTTTAAAACATTTTTAAAAAACAACTTTTATCTACCTACAAAGATCGATGTGTCGCCAAATGCATCCAAACAAAATATGCAGTCATTCAACCTTTTTTTTCTAGCTGTTAACAGTTCCAGACCCTACCGCGATAAGTGAATTTCCACGAAGTAGGATTCTTCATGTTGTATCCGAGAGGACAGCAAGAGGAATCTACTTCCCACATTCGTTCGTTGTTTTGTTGCTTCCTTTTTTTTTCTTTCAGGTTTTCCCATACGTTGTTTCGCTCGTGTCCTTTTACCTAACCTGACTGCAGTCTCTCCCCTTTATTATCAATTATTTTGGGTGGAAGCCACCCCCGCCCCTTTTCAAAGTTTTAAAGCAATATTCAACATTCTTATAATTTAAAATGGACAGGTAAAGGACACATGGCATTAATCCTAAACAGCCGGGTGGCATCTTAGACTCGTCACCAATGAACAGCGTTTACGAGAAGCGCCAGATAATAATTAGCTCGATTATTCTATTAAAAACCACCAAAAGAGTTTTAACTCATGACAACTTACAGGCCGTGCATTGGCACTCGGTGACGTCATCGCCAGACCGCGCACCGCTGTAAGATGGCGCAGAGACATTCTCATCCTTTTGTGCTCGTGTTGTTCCTGCGTAAAAAAAAAACAACAAAAAAAACCATCCATTTAATTTTTAACTGGGGGATGCTCAAATACACAGTACAGTAATTTTAATACAGGGGTTTTACAATTATCAAATCGAAAAGTGGGTGGGAACTTGATAGGGGAGCATCATTTGTAAAAATATTTTTTTTTTTTTTTAAAAAGAAAAGAAAAAGCCATCGTTTTAAATCCTATTGCCAAGGTTCTGTTTTTCATGGTCTTTTGTGCTTGAGAAATACTTTTAATGTTTTACGTTTAAATTTTTTTATTTAATTTTTTTTTTTTTTTACAATCAGAATGTTTGTCCATATAACAGTGGCGTAGCTAGAGTTAGTGCCACCCCTTCCCACGAAGAAAAAATACGCATTCGGCCGAAAAAGGCCACCCCCTCCATATAATGAAAATAGGGACAATCCACTCCATACCCACTCCTTCCTATTCCACTGCAATATGCACAATGTCATGAAAAACATTTTTGTTTATTTGTATCAATGAAATAATCGTGTCTAATTCTGCAGTATCGTGCAGCACGATATGACCAACACAATGCTGTCAAATTCTTTAATGATGGCATCGAAATGACATAGACCCACCACATGTGACCGCCAACTCGGCTGAGCTGAACTTGTCCTGACATGCCAGGCGGCAAGCTTCACTTCTCATGAGGGACACGTTATGCTGCCCGACATCTCGGCACCACGAAAGCAGTTGACTTTCAGGTACATCCCTGGGAAAACACGACTCGCAGAGACCTGAATGGCAGAACTCGGATCCTCTGCAACATGTCCCATAGGGCAGACACATGAATGGGTGATCGGATGGGCATCGAACTTGCAATAAATCGCTCAATGTGGGCTCTTGAAATATAAAGTAAATAAAAATAACAGGAATATAAGTTGTTTCTTCCGAATTATTTAAATTTAAAAAAGAATAAGAATAATTCTTGTAACTTTGATTTTTAAACAAATTAAATGGCCATTGTTTTATATTAATCTTATATGAACTTGCCTTACTGTTATGTTCAATAAGTGCATCCATAAAAAAATTATCCCGCTGTATGCATGGGTCTGACCATTAATTAACTCGTCCCACTTCCGTAAAGAGGTGATTGAACAACCCGATCAACACGGCGAGGCACCACGTTACTCACCCGACTTTGCAGCACCAGTCATCACGACCACCATGTGAACCAACAGCAGCAAGGCCTGTCGGTGGTCCATACTAATTATATTTATATGTGTGTGGATCCCCTGTGCAGTTCTGCGCTGCTCTGTGCCGGACCTAAGTTGATGCGCCCGCAGAGATCATCTTCACTTAGTCTGGTTGTTACATTCGCCTGTAGATTGTCAACGAATTATTTTTATCTCTGCGTCTGTGAAAGGCTGCTGTTCTTTATATGTAATAATATATAAATGAAGCTATATGCTATAAATCTTGAATGTTACATTCTTTTAAAATCCGTCCACGGAACATTGATCTTTTTCATTTTGTCATATCTTTCAACTTAATAGTCTGTTACTTACTGAGGTTATAGGCTATAAACCTTAAATTTGACATGCTTGTTAAGGAAAGAAAAAATAACAATAAAAAACAGTGTCGAGATTTAACAGGCGCCTGAGAAGTGACACTTGGAATAAATATGCGTTTTCCTTGCGTTTATATTGTGTTCAGAACTGCTTACCTTCGGACCCGATTTGGTTTAATCAGCAGTCCCAAAATCCCCATTAAATAATCGATGTAGGCTAAAATGATTGCTTTCCTTCAGCTACTTGTTTCATTAAAACGTATAAAGACTGAAGTATGATATCTATGCCCTTAAACCAAACATTACAAGACACAATTTTAAAAAAAAAACATCAACTTATAACGGATATTTCTAAATGGTTTTAAATAAATCTGACACCGGTCCGTGAATTAGAGGTAAATTGTCCAAGGTATAGCCAAATTTAAATTTATTCAGTCAGTCACTAGTCCAGGCCACACTCAGAATCCAACGTGTACTAACCTGCCTGACACTTAGCTCTTTTGCCTTGCATTACTGGCACTAGTACTTAGTACTGGCAGGGGAATTATTTCAGTTTTTTTTTAGAAAAAAAGGGGGGGGGGGTGTCACACCCAAAACTTGGTCGGCTTGTTACGTTGTTTGTTACTGGAGGCGCCAGGGCCAGAATACCTAGCAAATTGCCTGACACTTAGCTCTTTTGCCTTGCATTACTGGCACTAGTACTTAGTACTGGCAGGGGAATTATTTCAGTTTTTTTTTAGAAAAAAAGGGGGGGGGGTGTCAAACCCAAAACTTGGTCGGCTTGTTACGTTGTTTGTTACTGGAGGCGCCAGGGCCAGAATACATAGCAAATTAAATACAACCTGCAAATTCAAAGGGGGGTGGGGGGGGGTGGCAAATGCCCCACCATTACCCAAATGGCGTCCCTGATACTAGTACTAGTAGCTACCTCTCGGCAACAGCCACACCTGATCAAATGTTACAAAAAGTTGATAATGAAAGGTGGTATACCCTTGATATTAAGAGTAATTCGATTCAGATAGCCAGCAGAAGACATCTTCGTCAGGCTTACGACATCAATCTGTAAATCTGTAAACGTCAGGCGTTGGTCTTAGTCTTAGTCTTAGTCTTAGTCTTAGTGTGCAGTTAGCGTTTGTGTTATTACTTGGCCGATGATAACCCGGTTGTGTTATTTTAATGACATAAAAAAATCATTTAAAAATTAATAAGAAATCAAATAATCCATAATAGAGATGTCTAATAGTCAATTCTTTCTTACCTTAATTAAACATTCTCTCATTTTAAACCGATTACAATCAAATTATTTCGTATGACACTGCGTTGTAGCCGGACTTACATTTTCGGGTTTTCCCAATGTCATGCAAAGAATTTCCCAAACGGACACTCATTAAAATATAAAAAATTCCCATAGTGACATAGTGATGATTATTTATAGACCACCGTCTCCTTGTTTGAAAATAAATGCACAATCAACAATAATACGTTTATTAATTTTTACGGAGGTTGTGGTGAGGCTTTTGCACTGTCAGCATACTGTAAAAAACGTTTCTTTTATTTGCTTCAAGCCTGCAGCCGACACATTACTTGTATCCAACCTAGAATTTAAGTTGTTTCAGTTTCATAAAAATTGTTTTGTCCCAGAACGAATTATGATTATGAATTCTCCTCTTTTGATATTGATCATTTGAGGATTGTTACTATTTAATGGTTTAAAATATATAACTTATAAAATATTTTAGTTTGTTGGTTTCATTTTAATTTTAATTTCGTAAGGAAAACATTTCCATTGAACTTTATGGGAGGGAAAAAGCGTAAATTTCTATCCTACGAATATCACTTGTATTTTTGTTAATGGATATTGTGCAAAAAAATTTACATTTTCTTGAGAAATAAGCTCAACACTTTGGTATCATTCGTTTGTGTAGCGTCAAACATTAAGTAGACAAGATTTCGTTTCCCAAAGTTGACCCACCAACATAGACCACTTAAAGTGAATGACTTTTTTTTTTACAATAGATCAGAAAACACTTCAGGTTTTACCGGACTCTGTATGTTATATTTCATATTGCTTCAACTTGAGCACAGTCTTTCACCAAATTACGCGTAATAGAGCGTGGAATATAAATCAGAAATTAAAATATAGTTGAAAGAAAAAAAAGCATAAAAAAATTCAAAATTGGATAAAAATGACGAAGATTTTTTTTTTTTAAACAACTAATTCTTCAATGTATGTAGATAGCGTGTGTGATTATTGAACTTTACAGCTCCATTGGCAATCTTAACATACCATAATTTTCATCCATCACTTCCATCCATCACTTGCATCCATCACTTCCATCCATCTCTTCCATCCATAACTTCCATCCAGTGTGATGTCGTTGTTATAGAGCGTTGTGTTTTTTTTAATAGAGCATTTTGTTATCATTTTAACAGGTCACCTTGTTCTCGTTATGTGAATGGCGTTGGTTTTATACTTATATTACTTTGGGTCATAATGTATCACATCTGTGTGTCCTGATGTTGATTTATGCATCCCAGCTGTGTGTCCTGGTGTTCATTGATGTATCACAGCTGTGTGTCTTGGTGTTAATTTATTTATCACTGCTGTGTGTCCTGATTTTAATTTATTTATCACTGTTGTGTGTCCTGATGTTAATTTGTAACAATCTGAAGAAAAAAAATCTTGGTTTGCCCTCAGGGCTAGACTAATTAAAAAAGCTAATCATTCGGTAGGAACTGTCTTATTGCAAGACCTTAGTAATATACAATATATTATAACGTGTAACCATCAATTCTACTTCCACTTGTTACCTACCACGTATGCGTTCGTCAGAAGTTGTTATTATCAACAAGTGCACAAGGACCGGGTTCAGTATCAAGCTCAACATCATGATGTTCAAAACTTCGGGGTAGGGGTTGGGGGTTTGGGTTGGGGTGGGTAGAGGTGGGGATGGAGAGAGAGAAAAATGAAGATGGGCGTTTTAGGAAGAAGCAGACGGATGAACGGTGCAATCACAGGAATGATTACTTTATGACCTATAAAGTAAAAATGAGGCTTTCGTCCATCGTTTCTGCCCCTGCAGCGTGGACGAAGTTTCCGAACCTGATGTTGGCAGACGATCAGAGATATACTTGAAACCTGCCCATTGAAAGGCTTCGAGAAAAACACCTCACCAGACGAGCGCCGTCTTCCTTGTATGCCACAGATATCTTAATAAAGTTGAGTCAAATACGACCGCTTTATGTTTCGACTTTCATCAGTCTTGGAAATACAGATGAATTCGGAAAATAATGTTAAAATATGCTTATATAATACATGTGAAGTTATCATACAGAAGGTAAACAAGACGTGGTGTGGGCATTATCAAGGAAAGATTTTGTAAATATTTTATTTTATTTTGTTTTATTATACTGCTTCGGAATGTCAACTATTTCAATTTTTATACCCCAAAATCGGTTACATTGTGAAAACAAAGTAAAACTTTTACAGTACTTGAAACGCCAAGAGAGTCACAGACCAATAATTTCGAGTACCCTGCTGTTTAAATTTAAGTTCCTAGCATTGATGGATGAAAACTTCGTAAAATATGTGATTTTCTTGTAAAAAAAAAAGTATATGAATGTAAGAACTGTTTTTTTTTTTTTACTTTAGCAAAACTTCACCATCTAAACAACATCATTTTATTCTATAAAGGTTTACTGCTAGGTTTTCCTTTTGTTACAGTAATACATTTACAACCTTAATTTAAAAGCTTCACATCTCTCCCAATGACGGTGCCTAAATTTTAATTAAATTGAAAGTTTAAGCCTTTGATCAAATGAGGGTACACAAACATGTCATAGTTTCCAGATCACTCAGACTGTTTTTAAAAGGACGTTATTGAGAGTACACCTAGCGTTCCTTAGAAAAAAATAATTATAACATGCTCCAGGCTAAACCGCTCTGTTTCTTGCTGTGTGTTTATGTATCCATGGATATTCATAGTTTCCAGATCACTCAGACTGTTTTTAAAAGGACGTTATTGAGAGTACACCTAGCGTTCCTTAGAAAAAAATAATTATAACATGCTCCAGGCTAAACCGCTCTGTTTCTTGCTGTGTGTTTATGTATCCATGGATATTCTGGTCCATTATTATTGTGGACCTCATTTTTCACAGTGTCAATATGTCTATTCTCTCGCTTCCTGTGTTCCCACTTCCGGCGGCGACAATGGATAGTTCTTGAGTTGTTTACTGTGCTCTGTTCTTTGTGATATTTTCATTTCTACTGTTAGCTGAAGAAGGCTGTGTGCCGAAACGTCCTTATCTTTTTGCCCTGTCCTCTAATTCAAGCTTCCACATCCCTCGTTTTGCTATTTCATTCATCTGTTTCTTAGTCTTGAAATACATACCGATAAACACAATTACAGAAATTATAATAATTTTTTTTCTAAATAAAAAGAGTAACTTCCCATTATCAATCTCGTTTAAATATAATCCAAATGCATTTCTGATCTATTTAAGTTTCGGTTAATTCAGAAACCATTTTCCTTCTATAATGATTCAACCTATCTGTTGTTTTCCCCATATTTTAGAATTGTTTAGGATGTTATGCAATCATAAGTCTATTTGTTTGTGTTGTTGAATTCTAGAAAGTAGTTTCATTTGATGTCAATTCTGTAAAATTTTTTACACAATCTATAAAGTCACATTTTAATAGCAACACATAAAAGTGCGGTTGTATAACAAGTGGTTTATTGTCAATTTCCGGGTGAGAAGTATCCAAATATTAAATATAACAATATAAATATCACAGTATAGAGGGAAAATAAAGACGTATGTGTACCTAGGTGTCTCTATTAATAATAGTAAGCTTACTTGGCATGAACACGACTTAAGTCTAAGTTTTAAAAAGTTCACCAAAGACTTTTCTATCTTTTAAAAAATTACAGAATTTTGTTCCATCAAAATAAAAATCGCAAACATATTCTAAAATGCCAAAAATTGGAAGGCCTCTGAGCAGTGGCGTAGCTAGGGATTTGGGGGCCGGGGGGGCTTGGCCACTTTAGGGGTCCCTGCACATTCGACATTATTTAATGTAAAAAAAAATTCGGACACTCCTTTGGGGGCCCCCCTCAAGTAGGTGCCCGACTTTCAAATTTTGACCCCCCTCCCCTAGCTACGCCACTGAGCAACTTCAGTGTTACCTGTTTGTGTGGAGATTCATCGCTTAGCGTCAAAAACATTATATATTGAATTATCAAGAAAGCAAGTGATATTATATATATATATATATAATTACATTCGCTTGAAAAAACTATGTGAAGCAAAATGCAATTTAAAAACTAAAATATAAAAGGAGGATTTAACCTACCCTATTCATCACAGATATCGTAAGATCCCATCCCACCTGCTTCATCACAGGTTCCTAAGATCACATCCCACCATTTTCATCACAGGTTCCTAAGATCACATCCCACCATATCCATCACAGATGCCTAAGATCCCATCCCACCTGCTTCATCACAGGTTCCTAAGATCACATCCCACCATTTTCATCACAGGTTCCTAAGATCACATCCCACCCTATCCATCACAGATGCTTAAGATCACATCCCACCCTATCCATCACAGATGCTTAAGATCACATCCCACCCTATCCATCACAGATGCTTAAGATCACATCCCACCCTATCCATCACAGATGCTTAAGATCACATCCCACCCTATCCATCACAGATGCTTAAGATCACATCCCACCCTATCCATCACAGATGCTTAAGATCACATCCCACCCTATCCATCACAGATGCTTAAGATCACATCCCACCCTATCCATCACAGATGCTTAAGATCACATCCCACCCTATCCATCACAGATGCTTAAGATCACATCCCACCCTATCCATCACAGATGCTTAAGATCACATCCCACCCTATCCATCACAGATGCTTAAGATCACATCCCACCCTATCCATCACAGATGCTTAAGATATTTTAAAAACAATACGGATAATTTATTTAAACCTCAATCACATTTGTAGATATTAAATGACAGATAGGAGGCTATGATACTTTATGATAGTAATATAAAAAAAAAAAACTTGGGGGGAAATAAAACAGTATAGTTAAGGTTGCAATTCTTTCACTACTGTACACACTTAATCATGATGTAATCGCTCGAGCTGCGTAAAATCCTAATCTTTGTTTGAAGCTAGAGACATTTTATTTCTGTCCCTTGCTCTCGCCACCAGTTCTGTAGTCGTTATTTGACATTCCAAAATATTTTCTCATCTATTCAATCAAGTATGTAATTTTAAATGTCATCACGCTTGTATTGATATTACAAAACAAACAAGAATCATCAATTCTTTTTTGTTTTTTTTTTGTTTTGTTATTGTTGTTGAAAATTTTGAATTTCCATACAAGGAAATGTTTCATTTGTTATTTGAAAATTTGTTCAAAACAAGTTGAACCAGTCGATGTCCTCCATTCAAGAACGCAGAGCCGTGGCGTGACTTTTGGAGGACTCCTTGGAAGATTTTGGTTTTGGTCAAAGCCCAGCATTCAATGTTGATAGTTTTTGTTTTTTTCCCGCATCACAATTTTGGGCCTCTCGAGTAATCTAGCCCCAACCCCCCCCCCTTTTGCGTGGCCCACTCTACAGCCCTGCAAGAACGGTTGGTGGACCTTAAACAAAACCATTCAGTTGTTTTTGCCGAGACAACAGGACATCCTTTGATAGCGCCGTAGAAATGTTGCTGGACTCCAGCACGGCCATGGCACTTAGCGTGGTCACCGAGTCACGTGACTGGCTCCAGCGTTTGAGGACCTGGCTCAGTTCTGTCAGCTGGTTGTGTAAGCTCTGGACCAAGTCCTTGATATTCTCGCGGTCAAATTGGTCAGACCTGTTTTCGCATTTCAGTGCTGAGGTGACCTGCTCGACTCGACTTATCACATCTCGAACGTCTTGATCTGCAAAGAAAGAAAATTTACGAGATCATTAGTGGATGCTCTTGAAGTATTTCGATACAAATAATTCAGAACACATCAGAGAATTTGTGACCTGGGTGGTGTGGCCTCTAACTGTGTATTCCTGACTGGGGGTGGGTGGGGGTGTGGCTTCTAAGTATGTTTTTGCGACTTGTGGCAGGGGGTGGCCCCTGTGTATATGTGAATCGGGGGAGGTGGCCTCTAACTGTGTATTTTTTACTTTTAACTTTCTAATATGTTTTAAGTAAGTACTGCATCGCCGCAAAGTTAGTACTTTTGAAAAAAAATAGCAGTTCAATTCATAGTTTGAATTAGATAGAGTGATCATGATGGGATCAGTTTTGTGGTAGGAATTTAAAGGATGTTATAAGATAACCAACGATGACCAGAGACAACTAACTATTTCCTGGTAACTTCACTGTTTTAAAAATGATACTGTATGAAGTGGGGTGGGGAGGGGT
This sequence comes from Lymnaea stagnalis, assembly GCA_964033795.1. Taxonomy (NCBI): domain Eukaryota; kingdom Metazoa; phylum Mollusca; class Gastropoda; family Lymnaeidae; genus Lymnaea; species Lymnaea stagnalis. The sequence continues at coordinate 479,820 of CAXITT010000127.1, read as the reverse complement.
TTGCCAAAGGGCTCGCCGCCATGAGCGGCACTTTTTTTTCTTTATATTGAAAGGCGGCACTGGAGGCCAACTGCAGAAGGGAGGGCGGGTTCGTGGAACTGGAGTGACGAAAAATATCTGCCCTGTCCCGGGCGGCACGTACACTAGCTACGCCACTGAAAGAATGTCATAAAATTGTATCTATATTTCTGACTATGAGCCATGTCTTCATTGGTCGAAAATTGTAAAAAAACATTAATAGACTTTGCGCTGCAGCTGGTGGTTGAAAAAATAAACAACAGTGTTTGAATGACAAGATTTCGCAAACTTACTAGCAGATTTGTTTTCTTCATTCCTCAAATTGATCATGATTTGCCTGCGCCTGAAGCACACAACGGCCAATGTAGCGAAACAACAAATTAAGACACCAGTTACTGTAAATGTAGTCCCTGAAAGAAAAGCAACTAAAAAATTAAAGAATTAAACCAAAAAAAAATTCTACCTTTTTCAACAAATTTATTATTTAAAAAGAAAAGTTTTTGGATGGGAAATTTGGCTTTGACAGTAAATGTAAATTATTCAGCGTATTTACCATATAGTTATTATTAAATACAATTTGAATAGTCAGATATATTTTATTTAAAGCTGTGTTGCATAGACGTAACCTTTTATGAGGGAGGACGTAACACACTTTCATAAGAATTGGCCACTGCCACATGTTTTTTAGAGTCACCAACTAGTTCTTTGTTTTGGTTTTCAGAATGTTTTAGTAAACGGTTGATCTTAATTTTTCGCAATTTTAAAACATATCCCATTGTGGGGATTTCTTTTTTTGTTCAACACAGGCAACGAAACGGCTCGGTTTTTTTTACGCACTAACTGCTACGCTCCTTCATAACCCACCCACTACCGTAATATATTTATCGAAACTTACTCTAATAGAAACACTAAGAAAATATGCGGGTGTGTATTTATGTTCAGCATAACAAAAATGGCTTTAATGGCTTAACAAAAAAAAAATATATTTCTTCACTTTGGACGTTTTAAAATTCAACACTGCCATACTTACACAAAATCTCTTAAAGTTACCAACCACAAAATCCCTTTAACTGACTAACCACAAAATCCCTTAAGTGACCAACCACGAAAATCTTAACTGAACAACTGCAAAAATCCCTTAAACTGATCAACTGCAAAAATCCCTTAAACTGACCAACTGCAAAAATCCCTTAAACTGACCAACTGCAAAAATCCCTTAAACTGACCAACTTCAAAATCCCTTAAACTGACCAACTGCAAAAATCCCTTTAACTGACAACTGCAAAAATCCCTTAAACTGACCAACTGCAAAAATCCTTTCAACTGACCAACTGTAAAAATCCGCTAAACTGTCCAAATGCAAAAATCCGCTAAACTGACCAACTGCTAAAATCTCCTAAAATGACCAACTTAAAAAATCCCATAAACTGACCAACCACACCCACATTTCGGATAGACAATTAAAGTCGGTGACTTTTCCCCTGCTATATGTTTCTATCCATCATTTCCGAGACACGATATAGGAGCAAGTTAAAGAGTTATCCTACTGCAAGTGCTTTTATATTTATATTTTATATTTATATTTTATATTTATATTTTGGTGCCATAACGCCATTCTGTAACCGATGCCGCAGATGAAGCAAAAAAACAACAACAAAACATCTAGATATCAGTGGATACCTACACAATGCACTGCATGAATCTCTCGATATTCGCGCACATCCATGGTCATGGCGGGAATCTGCTTGCGTAACGACATCAACTTTATTGTCCTCGTGAGTTTCTGCTAACAGATAGACTAAGCTTCATTTTAAAAGCAAGCGTGTACGTTGTAATACTAACATTGTGGATGTGTTGATTTTCAGCGGTAAAGAAAGACAATTTTTTTTTACTATTGCCTTTGGGTCAAAGTTTTCCATCAAGGTCGACTTCATTCGTCATACATTAAATATCTTAGATCTCAACTGATCAATGCTCATAGATCTCTACGAAATGAGAGGAAAATAATTAATGAAATGACTTGATTTCTGCCATTTACTTTAGAGTGATATAGATGCCCAAATTAATTCCTTCCTTAATGTAGGCAAAAGTTTATTCAGAATTTTAATGGGAAAGGGGGGCGGAGTTGGGGGGGGGAGGGGGGATAGCAATTTCACGTTCTGAAATGCAACGTTGCTCCAAGGGTTGTCTCTCTTGGTAATAGTTCATGATTTAATGTGGCTCTAAAGGTTTCTCTTTTAGCGTTAATTTCAGACATACCTTTTAAGACAGGTATAACTTTCAAAGTGATAAGACCATCTGACACTCACTTGGACAGACGCTCAGCAACGTCTCACTGAACACGTCTTGACACGCCAACCGACACGTGTGGTGTCTCATGCTCGTCACATTGGTGACTCCCGTGTGTCTGCACCATTCCAGTCGGCTTTCTTCCGGTACGTTCAAGGGGAAGCAGCTCTCACACAGCCCGGAGTGGCAGAACTCCGAGACTTTGCAGCAAGCGCCGTAGGGCAGACATATGGCCGGTCGATCAGCCGGACAGACGATGCCAGTGATTGTTTCCAGGGTTGGGGCTGCATATTCGACAATATGAAGGGCTGCAGATACAACAAAATTAGCGACTGCAAATACAACAAAATTTACTAACTAATGATTTGGTATTATTTTAAGCATAACTCCCTTTAAAAAAAAATAATAAAAACAAAGTCACAAAGGTAAGCCAATTGAAAATGATTTTAAAAAAAAAAATATTTTAAGGAAACAAAAGGAACTAAACATAGGTAAAATTATTTTAAGGAAACAAAAGGAACTAAACTTAGGTAATATTATTTTAAGGAAACAAAAGGAACTAAACATAGGTAAAATTATTTTAAGGAAGCAAAAGGAACTAAACATAGGTAAAATTATTTTAAGGAAACAAAAGGAACTAAACATAGGTAAAATTATTTTAAGGAAACAAAAGGAACTAAACATAGGTAAAATTATTTTAAGGAAACAAAAGGAACTAAACATACGTAAAATTATTTTAAGGAAACAAAAGGAACTAAACATAGGTAAAATTATTTTAAGGAAACAAAAGGAACTAAACATAGGTAAAATTATTTTAAGGAAACAAAAGGAACTAAACATAGGTAAAATTATTTTAAGGAAACAAAAGGAACTAAACATAGGTAAAATTATTTTAAGGAAACAAAAGGAACTAAACATATAAAATTACAAAAAGGTAAAAAAAGGGGGGGGGGGGTAAATCAACTGCTTCGCCCGAACAACGACAGAAATAATTTTAAAATAAATTTGTTTTTACATGACAGTTAGTTCAGTGGCGTAGCGAGGGTGTTTGGCGCCCGGGGACAAGATTCATTTTCAGCGCCCCTTTTTCTTTTTTCCATTTCTCAAACCCATTATTTTCATCAATAAAATAATATCAAAGCACATTTTGGCGCCCCTAACTAGCTGGCGCCCTGGGACATCTGTCCCCCCTGCCCACACCACGCTACGCCTCTGAGTTAGTTTATTAATTATTCTAATTTTTATTTATTAGAACCATTATTGTTATCACTTATATTATTATTAAACTAATGTTATTTAGTAAAACTTGAAGGAAATAATAATTTAATTTTGTCAAAATTTATGATGTGCAAATGTAATACTTGACCATATTCTCAATGAATAATTTCAATTTATTCCCAACAACAGGAAATTACGTAGACATCACATCTTTGGTAAACAAATTGTTTCCATTGAGCCTAAAGCCTTAATAGATTCCTGTGATTCGCTTACCGTTAGATTGACATTCCAAGAGCCCCAAGTCACGTGTCCAGATTAAAAAGAAAAACATGAACATTGTAAAAGTTAATTTCTTGATGAGACTTTAAGTTGATAATTGATTGTCACTATTCATGCCCCCCTTGCATGTCGTGATTGCACCTTTGGTCAATCTGTAAGCAATTTTTAAATACATTAAAACTCAGTTCACACAATCCAGCAGCCAATGGCGCGATTCTCGTCTGAACTTTATCACACCTTTCATATCACCATTTGAACAAATTTTGATACTTTTGCAAATCTTTTTGGTACCGATGTTATTAAGCGATCTCCATATCACGTGTGCAAAAAAAAAAAAACAACATTACTATGGTTGTCATTCGCGAACGAGTTGACATTGGCTACGCTAAATTATCCAAACAACAACAGCTAAGGATTAAGTATTGTGTAACTAGGAAACATAGAAAAAAGATGTGATAATTAGTTGTTTTTTTTTAAATTAGACAATAAATGTGTTTAGGGCATGATGTGAATGAAAGTTATTTATAAATAGGCAAATTAGTAATAGGCCTATTAGTAATAATGAGGAATAAAGAATATTTTTTTTCTTAACTTTATGATTATGGCTACTAATTCTGCTTCGGCTAGATTCTGCGATTGCCTCTATTACTGTCAGCGATCGAGACACACACAAATAACTAGGAAGTCCGAACTAACTTGACACACTATAGGAAATGCCGCTCCCAACACGTTACTAGCACGGTAGAGCCTCTGACAGCGTTGGTATGTTACAATTAAATTACAAGAATGAATGTGGAGCACACACAAATTTTGGACAGCCCTTGTGCATATGTGTCTTAATGAGTTATTTCGTTTAGAGATTACATGAGTTACAGTCTTGGTAAGGAAATTGGGGTTGGCGCTTAAAGGGCTTTGTCGTCATATCATAACGGGTTTATTGTGAAATAAACTATATAGCCTATTTTATATATATGTATATAAAAAGGGGGGGGGGTTCTAGGCGGAAGAATTTATACGATAACGACGCCTTTAAGTTATATTCGAGAGATTTTCAAGGTATAAAATTATTTATATTATTTTTATTTGTGATAAAGAAAGGCCAGACATGTAACGACTACTGACTTGTGTTAGTGAATTGAATAACACACGTCTAGTTCCAGGCAAACTCTGGATACATAGTCACTGAAAAAAAGCACCAAGCACTGTCAGTTTAAGTGGGTTATCCTGACCTTATTCGGCCTCGATAGAGGCACTGGGGACTATAACCTAACTGAGGGCCTCGAATTCACAAGGCCGTATTGCTTAACTCGCTAAATGCGAATGTGACAACCGTAGAACGTTAATAACACAAAAAAGTTTGAAATAAGTATCTAAACGTACTCAAATCTTATTCTGGGAATTCCCTTAACTTTTGGATGAGTTTCAGAAATTCCCGTTAACACGTAATATCCTAATTTTGCTCGTTGGTTAATGGAATTCGTTACAAAATGTCATGTTGAGTCATTCACGCTTTATCTAGTTCTATCAGCAAATCCCTCCAGAAAGGTAATCCCCCTCCTTTTTTCATAAAATAGTATCATATGTGCATATAGAAACGTGTGCACTCCCCATGGACAAACAGACAAAAAAGACTTAAAAATTGCCACGTTTCGAACATCTCTGCCATGTTACAATTATTACAAGATTAAAATCCTTTATTATATTTAACCCAATAGTCATAACATTATAACTGCCATAACAGATATTTCTGAGAAAAAGCAACACTAAATTTTAGTCCACCACTAGACGTATTGCGCTGCTTAGTTTATAGAAACAGTTTCACAATATTATTTTTCTTTTAACCTGTGATTTAAAAAAAAAAAATTTTTTATTTAGCATGCAACAGGAAAATACGAAAATAGATTATTCTTTTTTTTTTTTTTTTTTTTTTTTTTTTTAAAAAAAAATAAAATTTGGAAAATCTAATTTAAAAATAATAATAATAATAATAATTCAATTCATGGGGATCATTTCACCTCTTTCTTTTTAAAACTTCATTTTCTTCTTTTTAGTTTAAACTGTGACTTAATTATCAATTTTTTTAACAATTTATTTGAAAATTATAAAAAAAACACAAAATTTTTCCATTTTAAATTTACTAATTTTTTTTTTTCCAACTTTAAAAGTAAAAGCTTAAACTTAAAACAAATGAGTTTTGTAGAAGATATAATGAGTCACAGACTACAATGTTGTCAAAAAATTTGAACAATTACTGTCATGATATATATGACATCCTTCCGTCTTTGTGAGACGATGGAGTAGCTATGTAGTCCTACACTTCGACGAGTGGCTCACTAGGCCATCCTGGAATGACAATCTCGACCGCTTCTCTCGCAGGAGAATATTTATTCCTGGTAAGATTTTGACTTCCGTATTGTTTTTTTTTGTTGTTGTTGTTGTTGTTGTTGCAAGGGCCTCGTTTCGTGTATCTTCTGCCTTTTTTTTTACTCCTTCATACACTGTTGTTCCCCAGCTGGAACGTTTTTCAGCAATGAGCTCCCATTCGTTGTTTTCTATATTGGCTTCCCTCACGCTGTAGTATAGGCCAAAACGTGCCAAAGTGTAGTCGTTTTTATAGCCATTTTAATGTTTAAGCTACTGTTTCCATAGTCATTTTTCACATTGTAGTTACTATTCTAGTGTCTCTGCTTTTTCATTTTTATTTTACTTTAGCAGTTGAAATAGGTTACATATTTTTAATAATTGTAAAGCGCTTAGAGCTGTAAGGTAAGCGCTATACAAAAATGCCTTCATAAATAAATGATATATACACAGGGTAAAAGAAAGCCTGAAGCATGACAATACAAAAAAAGTAGACGTTTTGGCTAAGACGCCTTCGACAGCACAATCTCAGCTAAAGTTCGGAGACATATACACTTAGCTTACATAGGTATATATCAGTAAAGTGGCTTTGTCTCTGAGATTTTGTTGTTAAAGCTCCTTGACCGAAAACGTCCAATTTGTTCTGTAGGCCTTATTGTCCTTTTCCAAACTTTTCCTTACATTGTATAGGTGTCATTTTGCTCCAACATGAACGCAGTTCTCCCCCACATTACTCATATTATCCTTATTACTAATATGACTTATCTGACAATGATATTTTCCGGCGCACTACTTATTAATATAGTCAGTAGCGTGCATAAAGAAAATAGAGTTTTAGTTAAATTTCCAATCCAGAAAGTTTTTAAATGTAAATGATGAATAAAAATAAACAGTTTTGTAACAATGAAAGTGTTTGTGTTTTTTGTTGTTGTTGTAACAGTACCAGATATATGTATACATTTGCTTCTCTTTATCAGTGATACTAATTATGGAATATGATACCTGTCAAGTATGTAATATGGTGTGACATTGTTGCACGTTATTTTGTGTGCCCGGTGCGTCTTGCTAGTTGGAATTGTGTGTTCAAAGTTTGTTTTGTTGTCAATTCCGTGCGTTTGACATAATTTATGTATCAGTGTCGTAGTCTGTGTTGTTTGAAAAGTGTGTGCAGACAGTGAGGATGACTCAATGAAGAACCCTTTAGAGAGAAATGATTTAATGAGTGTAACGTGTGTGTTTTTTCTATCGAGCTGAGCTGCGGTAGTTATTGTAGTTTGGACCAGTTAAGATATTATTAGGGATAACTTTATTTTTTGCAAGAGAACATCGTTCTGAGTGTTGATTACAGTTTCGACGTCTTAAATTTGTCAGACTTATCATAACTGAATATTCTTCTCTTAGAGCAGCGGTTCTCAAACTGTGTGTCGCGACCCCTCTGTGGGTCGAACGACCCTTACACAAGGGTCGCCTAAGATCATCGGGAAACACATATTTATGAAGTAGCAACAAAAAATTATTCTATTGTTGGGGGTCACAAAAACACGAGGAACTGTATTTTTCAGGGTCGCGGCATTTGGAAGGTTCAGAACCACTGTCCTAGACAAACAGTAGATCAGGTATATTGATAGCCAATAGAAAGTTCAATTCCTTATTTAATTTTGGGCACTCGTCATGTCACAAATTAAATAGCTTAGTATAGTTAATTGGCTTCCATTCATCGACTTTCCTAAGATTTTAGAGTTGAAAGGGGTGAGTACTATTACTCTTTCTTGTGTAGAGTGTGTAGACACACTGTGTTTTGTGTAGACACACTGTGTTTTGTGTAGAGTGTGTAGACACACTGTGTTTTGTGTAGACACACTGTGTTTTGTGCAGAGTGTGTAGACACACTGTGCTTTGTGTAGAGTGTGTAGACACACTGTGTTTTGTGTAGAGTGTGTAGACAAACTGTGTTGATAATTAAATGACACGCATCGTTTACAAGTGGTCTGTGCTTTTATGTTTTTTGGTTTTTTTTAAATTGAATCTGATAAGGTTCGCTAAAAAAGTGCAGATTACTGTGCCCTAACCATGCGCATATTACAAAGTTCATTCTACGAATGCCGTCTGTGTGTACATTATGTATAAGGAATGCATGAAAAACAAATAAATTGTTTCAGCCCGGTGGAAAAGCCTTGACAAAGTCTCATCCAAATTTTCTCCTTTATAGTGAGCTCGTTTAACAGTAATTATGCCCCACTCCTTTTCTTAAATAAAACAAAATTGTAATATTTTAAACAAAAATTGAATTCAATGTTGTTCAACTTTTTAAAACACTTTTTCATTTTCTACTGGAGTCTGGAGTTAAAGAAGGTAGCAACAAAAACAACAAGAAAAGAGAAAACAAAACCCGAAGTGTCGAAGGTGTGGCCAAGGTGTACGTGAAATGAACAGTGTACACGCATCTTCGGGATATTATTTAGCAATGTGTCGTAAAATCCCTGGCCGAAATTCGATGTGGTGATGCAAATCTGTCCTGCACTTGCAGTAGCTCTGAGCATCGAGTGTGCTTGCAAGCTTGGAACAGAAGACGGTGTTCTCAAACAACTCCTAATCAAGAAGTGAATTCTCCACTCTTCTGGTGAAACTACTCACGCTTGAATGCGTGAGCCCATAACAAAACTCATCATTAACATGACCGACCGTCTGATTCCATTTGGCAAACTGATCTGACAAATCATAAAAGTCAAGATAAGATTGGAAGTTTGCAGGTTAGTTTTCAGTGACATTAGCCATTTACCAAATTTGCTGGTCATTGCAAAATTTGCGGGCCATTCCCGAATTTGCCGATTTCGGGTTCTAGTCGTAACATATAATATGACTCAGACAGTTTTATTAAAACATTAAGACATTTTAAAGATAGTTTAAGAAGACAAAAAAAAAAGAATTTGTAAATAAATATGTTTAATAAAAAAATGAGTACATCTTTACTAACTCTAAGACGATATATGAAGATTAAAAAAACAACTAAAATATCGAAGCTTTTTGTATTGTGACACTTGCAGAAAGTCATAGAACTGACAAAAGTTCCACTAACACACACATACCAAAAGCCAATGCATTTATTTCAAAGACTTTTATATAATTTTTCAGGTTATACATTCTAAATGCTGTATTTAGACACACAATGCAATTCCAATAAAACACGTCAGTTCAAATTAGTGTTTTACAATATCACATTCATTCCAAATATACATATTCCATAGATATTCTACTTATATATATATATATATATATATTCCACATCTATATACTCCACATATTTTACACCTATAATATTCCACGTATGTATACACAGCTGATATTCCATTACATATATTCCACTTATTTATACTCCACATTGTTAACAAGCATGAACATAAATAAATCACAGAAGTTCAATCCTAATCTTATTAGTCTTACTGCAGTAAGACATATTAAATTCCACAATATCACAAAGTTAATAATATCGCTCTGTAGCAGAAGACTTACTACCCTTTAATAATCAAACATTTCAACACTACGACGATCGCACAATCACATAAATGGTATTATGACAGTGATGGGCGCGCGAAGGTAAAGTTGCACCAGTGGCGAAGCTTGAACTTGGCAGTGGCGTAGCTAACTAACGCACATATTCTGGTGAAGGTCTGAGATTACTCTCTTATGACCCCGGCTAGTAAATTGGCTATCAACTCCATCTGTTGAGCTGAGCCATACAACATGTCCCTCACAAAGGATCCTCCAACCGCCCTGGCTTCCCCCGGGAGATCTAGTGCGGGACACTCCGTCAACAGATGTTCTAAGGTCTCCGGGGCCAGGCTGCAGTGCCGGCAGGTAGGATCTCTGTTGTTGTCCAACCTCCAGAAATATGTGCGCAGGGGGCAGTGCTCGGTGCGCATCTGCGTTACTAAACTCTGCACTCTACGACCTAACCCCCACCATGGGTCTTGTTTGCTAGGAGTAGGCAAGTTCGAATAGACGCCTCTGGCGGTCGTGTTGTCAGCCCATTGCCTGTACCACTTCTGCCTGAAGTGGTCCGCCAGCCAGTTTTTGACTCCCAAGAAAGTCATTGGTACTTCTGGCTGAGGCTGGGCTGCCCCGGTTTTCGCCAGAGTGTCAGCTATCTCATTGCCACTGATGTTGACATGCCCTGGTATCCATTGCATTTCAACCTTGCACCCTATTTCATCAAGTCTGCATATGTCGTTGTGAATGACGTCGACCAAGCTTGTGGTACCCTGTCTCTTCTCCAAGATCTCAAGAGCGGATCTTGAGTCTGAGAAGACGACAATATCGAGCCCCGCATGCTCCGTCCCTTCCAGAGTGACACGGACTCTCTCCAAGGCCTTGTGCATAGCTATAAGCTCCGCGTCGAAGTTTGACGCTGTAGTCCCACAAGGCCCGGAAAGTTTTTCATCGGGCGGTCCACCTACTAGAGCGTAGCTAGAGTTTGAGATTTTAACCCCCCCCCCTCCCACCCTCGGCATTAAATCTATCATATGTATATGATCACGGGGGGGGGGGGCTCAAAGACGCCGAAAGGTGCTCCCATCGGAAAATTTAAATGAGCTTTTGGTAGTCAGCCCCTCCCCTGAAAATATTTATAAATTCAGTGATGCATTTCGGTGCATACCGGAATCATGTTTTTCATCATTTTTCACTTAATCGGAGAACAAAGGGATATCCTGTGGCAAATTTCGGTGTGAGTAAGATTGATTGATAATTGTATCATTACAGTATTTCTTTGATAGCGTTGTTGCTATTTCTTTACATAATGCCACTGGCATCGTTTTTTTCCCACTCTCGAAACTGTGTTCCCATGGCATATTGACTCAATATCAATTTTTTTGTAATGCACCAATAAGTGCATCATTGGAATAGAGCGTAAGAGATCTGTCATGAAATTTTCATGATCAATTCCTTCATTTTTTTTGACGTGTTTACAACTCCATAGGAACTAAATGGGGGATTTCCGATATTATCACATTGTCCTGCATATTACCCAGATAAGGGGTTTTGCTTGTGACGCACCTTGATGCTGCTTCTGGTGAAGTAGGACTGTGTAGAAACGGATTTCCTCTTGAACCCATCGAACTGTTGTTGCTGCTAGTTTCTGCGTCTCCGCTTGAAAATTCCCCTTCTACGCTGACCTCGCGAGATTGTGATGTCATTCCGCTCGATGAACGTGAACGTGACGTGCGGTCGGAGTATTGTTGGAGTGGTTCTCTTCCCACTGGCGCTGGAGTATAATTCGTTTCTATTCCAGCAAGCATTGACGATTCGGACAGATGGCTGTCTTCTTCTCTCCCAGGAGGACCACATTGCGAATACCTCTGTTTAAGATCTGTGTTCATGTCATGCCTTTCTGGGTCGGCATTCTCCATTCCTCTGGCTGTAAGAGCGTTCTGCTGCTCCTTTTTTATGAAAACCTCGTTACAGTTTTCCTTGTTTGCAGTGCGATCCTCTTCCGATTGATCCTTGCTTCCAACCAAAACATACTCACTCGGTTTTGATTTGATGCCTGAGTCTGTTGATTGAAAATATTCAAAAAATACAATAATCGAACAGTAATATAGATAACAGTGGATCAAGATTTGAGCATTATTTGAAAAGCTGAGGACAAGTCGGAAATTCTTAAACCTCTAGGCTGACGGTCTATGATAGGTGTGATACCGGTAGGTTGTTGAGGGAAAAACAATGACATTTTAAATGACATAAATAAGGCTGGCATCGATATCATTCTGAGTACGAAACAAAATTATAATTTTTTTCCAGTTTCTTAACCACCCCCCCCCCCCCCCCCCCCCGCAGTTAAAATAGAATGTTTATTTGAAGGGTGATATATAGGAAATATGACACATGTCTTTTAGCCAGAAGTTTACTCTATTGACATAAACGCTTCTTAATAAAGCATAAACCACGCACAGTTACATAAATGCAGACAAGAATTCATATGAAGGATTTATACGAAAAAATGTGTTTTTAAGAGTTTTTTTTTTTAAATTCAAAGTCTAAATGCAACTATGTAACTAACCACTCGAGAGCCGGGGCCGGCACCATCGTCTCTTGTAACACACAAAGCCAAGTATCAGTGCAAGGATGACAACCATTGCAGGGAGGAATCCAGCTAGGATGTAGCTCCACAGACACTCATCCGTCTCTGAAAACAATTTTATAATTATGAACATGGTGACTTATTTATCCGGTATTTCATATTGATCAAACTCCTTTGTTAGATTATAACAGTAATAGATTAAGTCTCTTCCCACTTTGGCTCCAGCTCTTAAATAATAAAATGAATTGAACTGATTTGGGCAATGATAAACTCGTTGGAAATCATTTTCGTTAACTTTGATAGCATTAATTTGTGTTTGAATTATTCTGTCCGATTTAAAAATGGGAGGCGGAAAGCCATGTCCAACAATTTTATTACTGACTTGAGAATTTGAAAATAAACAAAAAAGTGTCATTTTTGCTAAGTCCTTATAAGACTAGTCTACATTTCACAAGTTCACATAAAACGCTTCGACATGCATTTTGTAATGAAGTGTTATGAAAAATGACTGAGGTTTTTAATCCTAGCACGTGGCAAGTTTTTTTTTTTTTTTTTTCATTACGCCATTTTAAGGCCCTTCTAATTTTTGTTTGACTCACAACTCACATTGTAAAAATAGGTAATACTAGGTCTTAACCGGGTGCATTTTTTTTACACAGTGTCTATGTATTTTCCAACAATACCCGGCTGAGGCTTACCGTGGTGGGGCAGGGGGGGGACAAATGTCCCCGGGCGCCAGCTAGTTAGGGGCGCCAAAATGCACTTTGATATTATTTTATTGATGAAAATAATGGTTTTGAGAGTTGAAAAAAAGAAAAAGGGGCGCTAAAAATGGATCTTGTCCCCGGGCGCGAATCTTGTCCCCGGGCGCCAAACACCCTCGCTACGCCACTGATACCCGGTGGGTCCAAGTGATACAAAGAAGGAGTTAATTTCTCATTTTCTATAACCAATAGGTCCACAAACAGTCCCAAACCAATACCCGTGGCTCTTTATTGATATATACAATGGTCGCCTCTGAAAACACTCAACCTTTTCACTTGAGTTCAACCATCAAGCACGGCGCTCGCACATTGCCAGCATTAAAAAAAAAACAACACAACAACACATTGATATTAATATGAAAAATATTGAGAAGCAGGGGAAAAAAGTATGTGTGTGTGTGTGGGGGGGGGGCGCGCTTGTGATAAGGAGGCAGGAGTCACCAGAAGCAAACTATATTTATAAGGCGTACCTGAAGGGGTTGGCATTCCAAACTTTGCAACACACGCCAGACCACAGGATGGGTGTCGCATTGTTGAAGTGTTGTAGTAGCCGACGTCGTTGCACCATTGTTGGATTTTCCCGTCAGAAATGTTCAGAGGAAAGCACGATTCACACTCGCCCTGGTGACAGTACTGAAAGGCGCCGCAGCAGTTCCCAGAGGGCGCGCATATGTAAGGGCGGTCGTATGGACAGATTGTGTTCGCCAGATCTTCCGCCGATGGAGGCGCCACTGAGCGGAAGAAGAAGAAAATAAAGGGATTGATTAAAGAAAAGGGAATCACGTAAACGGTTAAAATGAGATTCCCTGGAATACTCTACATTCAAGAATTGGATTGGACGGGATCTTGTTTATATGAGAGGAAGAGTTGACCACGTGCTAATGAAGCTGGTGCCAGTGTTTCTTTCAGAAATTCCCACCCCCCGGGTGGGGGGCATTTCAGATTTTCGGGAAGTGGGTGGTGGGGGGGGGGCGTTGCAGTGCCAGTTGGTTTACTGTTGGACATATTTCTTGCTCGGGGGGGGGGGGCTTTCCCCGGGGGTAGTGCCCCCAGCCCCCCCCCCCCGAGATATAGCTGAAAGAAACCCTGGCTTGTGCCCTTCGGCTCACGCCAAGATTTAAGTGTGCCGGTCATGACCGCAAAAAGTGTGTATGTGTGAGGGGGGGGGGGGAAGAAGTCAGAATTTTATTCAAGTCTCTGAGAATTAGTTTGATTATAATTAATTGCATTAAAACCTGGAGGGCCTCTGGAGGGCTAAAACATTTATATATTTTCTTAATATTGACTGACAATTTTAAAGTTCTAATTCTTCAGTTCCGTTTTAGTTGTGTTGATTTAGCATTTTTCCTTGATGCGAATTAGCCATTTAATAACTCCAAGGGGTGGGGGTACCTGACAACCCCCTCCCCATTCCCGTCACCCTCCCTTGACATACCAAACGGGATCCCATGCTGATTCATACCTATCCTACGTAGCACACGGCTACATCACGTGTCTCATGCTAAAATTAGAGCAGCTGGTTTGCTGCCGGTGACGTAAATAGGTCATGAGGTCAGGGGGGGGGGGGAGGCCAAGAGGGGAAACCCCTTTGACGTGTTCCGTAAAGTTATGTCACACACGCAGTTTTGTTCTAAACATGAGATCTTAAACTGGAGGTCCTCCAGTATTTTTAATAGTGGGGTGGTTCACTTTCCCTTAGACAATGTTGAGGGCCAGATTACAGTTTGGACAAATATTACAGTTGTCTTAAATGTAGTGAAAAACATATTTTAAATGCAGAACGATTGTAAGAAAAATATACATATTAGTATTCAAATGAAAAGTATGGGTCTGCCTTTAACAAATCACACAATCAACTTATGGCTCCATATTTGAGACTGCTACACAGGTTCCCATACCAAAAGCATGCAGGCAGGTTTAAGGAACCCGGGCGGGCCGGATCGGATCCACAGACAATTATTTGAGAATCCCTGAACTAAATGGATTTTTTTTTTAAATGGGAGGGTAGGGGGGTCGGGTAGCAATCCTGACTTCAAATTACTTTTTTTTTTAACTTTCAAAATTCTCTGAGTCACCTTTTCAAGCGTGAGCCAGCATTTTTAATTAATCATTGGCAGAAGAAATAAAAATTGCAAGAGAAAGCGCGTATATCATTAAAAATAGAAATGTACTAGTCAAATGGACGGTCAAAATACATAGCTCTAGCTGCGAATAGGAGCCAGAATGGCCAATACATTGACCGTGGGCCCTCAAAATATAGAGAAAGAAGAGGAGCTCTAATTTCAACGAAAGTACAAAAAATACAAAACGGTTAGGGCTAAGGGGAACCAGCTCCAGAAAATGACTCACGATTGGGCATTAAATCATCACACAACTAATTAAAAAAAAAGAATAAAAAAAAGAATAAGTACTATTTAATAGACAAATGTTTCTCAAATGGTGGTCCGGCGGCGATCCGTGACCCTGATCTTGCCGGTCGGTGAATATTTATGGTCGAAAATGACAAGAAAATGCAATTACTAAACTAAATCTGGTACCGGTCCCTGATGCAATTTCAAAGCCTGTCCGTCAGACTTAAAAATTTGGGAAACGCTTTCATAAAGCATTCTAGATTTTTTTGATGACTTGTAAAAAAAAAAAAAAAAAAAAAGGGACAGTAAAATGGCTTCTTTTTTGACCATACTAAATCTTTCCTCATATATAATTATATATTGATAACAGAAACTAAATTTGCACCGGAAATCACGTTTATTTTTAAAAATAACAGTTTATTACGTAGATTGAAGACACTCCATAATCGGGAATTCCTACGCTTACGTGGTTACATGTTGCCAAGATGGACCAAGTGGTGTGAAGGGTGATCAAAACCGAACTATTTTCTTCGTCTTTCAAGTTTTTAATAAAAAAATAAATAAATCACTCAGCCTTTGCATAAATTGTCTCTTTAAAATATAATGATCAAAGAATTCAAACATTTGTATAGCTAAATGCATGGCAATTATAGTATAGGCTTTTTTTTCCACATTAGGTTGTATACCCCGATTTGTTAAGTACAACAACTGGGAATTGAATTAGCGTTATGGCTTTTCTAACGTATGAGTGCAACTAGAACGTAAATTTACAGCAAGACACAGTGCTCAATTTAATGATTATTGTTATTTTTTCTATCATCATCTTTATGTGGACGACTATTTCGAGTAGTATTGTCTAGTATTACATTTCGCCTTTGTGCCGCTTGTGCGTTGTAGTTTTAGTAGATTTTAAAAATTAAACTAAATTTAAATATAAGAATTCAAGTTGCATTTAGAAAATGAAATTTAAAAAAAAAATATTTTGGACATGGACAAGTAAATTGACAATTTTACCCAATATTAATTGGGATGTTAGTCAGTTTTACATTAACTTTTAATTTTAACAAGCACCTGGTAAATTACTCCGAATTCCTAATTTTTCATTTATCAAACCGGTAACACATGTGTGACATGTGTCGCCAGATCTAATTAAAAGCGTGGAGCTATTTACACTGATCTTAAATAATCTAAATAATGGGGAAAATAAATTTAAAAAAAACTTACTTGTTCAAGAATCGTTCCGATCACACTGGAAAATCTTACGCAAGTGGCATTTTTCTTCTGGATCTGATAATGCGCAGCTCAAACATGATGTAATCGGGGAGCCCCCTTTCTCTGGGATGGGTTAATCATGTGAGGGTGTTGCGTGGAGTTAATAATAGCTACTGTGGCGTGAGGGAAAAGGGTAAAACAACAACATGTTTATTTGCAAAGTCATCTTGAAATTTTATAGTAATGATATGGGGGAGCTATAAAAAATAAATGGAATGGAGTTTTATTGTACACCCAGAGCCGCTGTACGAAAGAGTGGCAAAGCTTAAATTTAGGCGCCACTTCTCAAAAAATGTATATTATTAATGCCCCCATTCTCAGTGGCGTAGCTATGGGTTGTGTGGGGGGGGGGGTTGTTGCGGTCCACACCGGGCGACACTATTTCAGGGGTGACACCAAGTTTAAACGTTGCATATTTACAGAGCACGCACTGCTCGGTCTAACCGAATTTCATAAAAGGAAAACCAATCACAAGCAAAATTGTTCACACATGTAACCTATCCAAATGTCTACCTTATGAATTACTTTACAAAATTTTCTAATATCTTTTAATAATTAATTTTTTTAAAAAAATGTTTTGAAACCAAATATATCAAAACCCAGAAATAAATATTTTCACCGATTCGTCACTAGCGCCGCCCTTAACATTTGAGCACGATTGTCAGTCACCAAAAGGACTTTTAAATGTTGTCTGTGGTTTCATGTTTATCTGCCACCTTTAACTTTCGTCCGATCCTCTTGAGGATGTTAATCTTACACAGCAGTATCTGCAGGCTAAGGGCTTTACTCTTGACAAAGTGGTGACCAACCTAGAGGCCTTAAGATTGTCATAGTTACACTGTAGACTCATTTCAACAAGAAGAAATCCATCGTGGAAGTCGGTTTGGGGTGGGATGACACCATGATTTTACCGCACCGGGTGAGACCAAACCCTACTTACGCCACTGATTGCATTTATTTAGAATGAAAAGTGTCAATTTTTAGATCCTTTTGAAGTCGACGCCCCGGGCTGGAAACTTTTTTGCATCCCTTAGTATATCTGAAACGGTGATATTGAAAGTGGGTGCTCGGATACCTCGGGGGGGGGGAGGTGGGGGTGCTTAACGGCTTTTTAGGAGTTTGTGGGGCACTGGGGACTCACTCGGGGGCGTTGCGGAAATATACCTAGAATATATTTTTAATTATAATAAAACGTTTTAAAGAAAGATGACACACTTTTTAGAAAGCCGAAATCACTAGGACTGAAGGCGATAGACTTCTGACTGACGTACCATAATGGTTCACATACAACCAGATGAGAGGAGAGTCCTTGGTCTAATTGTCAAACAGAAATACTAGCGGCCGTTAACAACTATCTCTTATATATGTTACGCTTGTGGTGTGGCTGCTTCCTAGCCCCACCCATCACGTTTTATACTAATAGTTCTGAGTGAAGGCCGGAAGTTAGGGAGTAGGACTGTCTGTATGCCTTTTGTTTAGAGGCTGGCAGGTAGGGTGTAGGACTTCTTTGGGCCTATTGTTTAGAGGCAGAAGGTAGGGTGTAGGACTGTCTTTAGGCCTATTAATTAGAGGCCAGAAGGTAGGGTGTAGGACTGTCTGTAGGTCTACCGTTTATAGATAGTGAGAAATTAACTCTTTCTTATAACACTTGGACCGACCAGATATTTTCTCAAAACACCCGAAACCAGGGTAAAAAAAAACTTACCCCGATTAAGCCCTATTCTTTCACCGACGTATGCTACGGTGCATGGGCACCAGCTCGTTGGCCTACGTATATTAAATTTAGCTAGACGCTGTAAGCTAACCACAATTTATTGTCTGATCCAAGTGAACTTAAAAAAAATTTGTGACGACTATCTTCAAGCTCGTTTTGCAAAGGTTTTTGTCTAAAATATTCAGTAATGTGTACAGGAAACAAATAGCAAGTTCGTAAGCCAGTTTCCCTGTGCTCGTCCTGACGACATGACGTAAACACTCTCTGCTACAGTCCACAGAACCGGTCATGCGCAACGGGGTATCCCCGGTTGGCTATTGGCACGACCTGATCCACTGTGACGTCAACGGCGCCCACATCCACAACACGGATTGGATTGCGTGAGTCATGGCGTTGGATTCTTGATTGTCAAATCACTTAGCCCCACATTGTTGTCCTGTCTGTAACAAGTTAACTTCTCAAGTCACAGTCACATGACCGAGGATATGGAAGAAACGTTTCATGACACAAGAATGGGTCGAACTTTTAAAAATTTTGTTCTCACTCATGTACGCTTCCTAAAAGATAAACATTTTGGATCCAGTGATGTTACATGCAAGACATCTAGAAATAATTATGAGAAGTAAGTGGTGGTATTATTTCGAGTTAGCTGAGCAGTACTAAGAGGACATTCCCCTCCCCCCCCCCCTTCCGCAAAAGAAAAAAAACAACAACAAAATCTAAAGCAACTGATGGAGCACTGTCAGCCGTCATGATTATTTTTGAAGCTGTGTTGTTGAAGGAAAAAAAGTCTGTTCCAAATGTTTGCACTATTCATTGTGCAATTGAGCACCAACGTCAGCATGCGACAGGACTCGGTGGTAGAGACCGACCGAAAGTGATTTTCTGATTTCGGCCGAAGCCGAAAATAGGCCGAAAGTTTCAAATGACTTTCGGCCGAAACCTAAAAAAGGCCGAAAGTTAAAAAATGACTTTCGGCCGAAACCGAAAAAAGGCCAAAAGTTAAAAATGAATTTTGGCCGAAACCGA
>CAXITT010000127.1:412563-459883 GCA_964033795.1 Lymnaea stagnalis | reverse complement strand
TTTAAATTGCTTTACAATTTTTTTCAAATTTGTATGGTAGGAGAAAATTTGGCAAAAATTGGGGAGGGGGGGGGAGGAGGGGAAATTAATGCAAAATATTATTTTTTTAAACCGGGTCTCTAAAAAATATGGTTCTAAAAGATCACTTAATTTGTTTTTAAAGATCGTTTAGTTGGTTGTTATTGATCGGTTAGTTTGTTCTTAAAGATCGGTGAGTTTGTTCATAAAGATCACTTAGATTGTTCTAAAATATCGCTTAGTTTCGTCTTAAAGATCGCTTAATTTGTTCTTAAAGATCACTTAGTTTGTTGTTAAAGATCGCTTAGTTTGTTGTTAAAGACCGTTTAGTTTGTTCTTAAAGATCGCTTAGTTTGGTGTTAAAGACCGTTTAGTTTGTTCTTAAAGATCGCTTAGTTTGTTGTTAAAGATCGCTTAGTTTGTTGTTAAAGATCTTTCAGTTTGTTGTTAAAGATCGTTAAGTTTGTTGTTAAAGACCGTTCAGTTTGTTCTTAAAGACCGCTTAGTTTGTTGTTAAAGATCGCTTAGTTTGTTGTTAAAGATCGCTTAGTTTGTTGTTAAAGATCGTTTAGTTTGTTGTTAAAGATCGCTTAGTTTGTTGTTAAAGATCGTCCAGTTTTTGTTAATGATCTCTTTATTTTTTCTTAAAGATTGGTTAGTTTGTTCATAAAGATCGCCTGGTTTGTTGTTAAAGATCGCTTTAGTTTGTTGTTAAAGATCGTCTAGTTTTTGTTAATGATAGCTTTATAGGTTATTAAAGATCGCATTAGTTTTATTGTTAAAGATCGTCTAGTTTTTGTTAATGATAGCTTTATTTGTTCTTAAAGATCGTTTAGTTTGTTCATAAAGATCGCTTAGTTTGTTGTAAATTCGCTTAGTTTTTTCATAAAGATCGCTTAGTTTGTTCTTAAAGATAATTGATTTTGTTCCTTAAGATCAATAAGTTTGTTCTTAAAGATCTTTCAGTTTGTTCCTAACGAACATTTAGTCTTCTGTTAAAGATCGCTTAGTTTATTCTTATAAATCATTAAAGATCATTTGTTTTGTTCTTAAAGATCATTTAGTTCGGTCTTAAAAATCGTTTAGTTTGTTATTAAAGATCGCTTAGATTGTTCTTAAAGATCGCTTAGTTTTTTTTAAAGATCGTTTAGTTTGTTTTTAAATGTCGCTTAGTTTGTTGTTAAATATCATTTAGTTTGTTCTCAAAGATCACTTAATTTGTTCTTAAATGTCGCTTAGTTTGTTGTTAAATATCGCTTTTGCTTAGTATTAAATGACCGAAAACCTGAGTCACTTTCGGCCGGATGGCCGAAAGTCTAAGTCGATTTCGGCCGAAACCGAAGAAAAAGCGAAAGTTAACTTTTCTCTTTCGGCCGAAACCGAAATTAAGCCGAAAGTTAACTTTCCAGTTTCGGCCGAAACCGAAAATTGGCCGAAAGTGAGAAAATGGCCACTTTCGGCGCCGAAACCGAAGCCGAAGCCGAAATTCGGTCGGCCTCTACTCGGTGGCCGCCTAATCAAAACAGCCACGAATTAAATTTAAGCCCAAGATGATGGGAATGTTTACTTTGTCCTCACACTACACATTTTTTTGCGATCAAATATTTTACACGTTATTTTACAAGCGTATGACGATTTTTGAAGACGCAATTGCTTCTCTATGTGTTGACCTCAAAGACGTCACATACCATCGATACCAAAGACGTCACACACCAATGACCTCAAAGGTAGGGTATTTAACTCGAAGAGTTCATGAAAAAGACTTCATGCAAGAGAGTTCATGCAAGAGAGTTCATGCAAGAGAGTTTCTGAGTGATACATCATGTTTTGAGATAGTCTGTTTTTAAGAGGAGATATCACAAGCAGGTGGATCTGTGTGCCAGATACGAAGAATAAAGAGCAACCTTGTTATTATGACAAGGTTAAAAAGCGTTTTGACAATAGCCGTTGATTGGCGTAGCTGAATGTCGACTACGACTTTATATTAGAGGGAGGCCGACCAGGGTATTTTATGACAAAAAAAATCATTTAAGTGTTGTAAGAGTGAAACTTGTTATTAAATAGGGAAGATTGGAATGAATATTTAAAGGTTTCTACCGCGAGTTCGCTGCCTGGCCCAATGAAGCTGACATTTGGTACACAAATCTATCTAAAATAATTCTTTGGTCTTTCGAAATCGTATGATTCCGCTTATTTCATCCTCTGTAGCGAAATGTCAGTCCGGAAGTGAAAGCAAAGATCACGGGTTATCAACTTCCGGCTCTCGAAAAAGCGACGAGTACCAGTGCAATCGTGTGTAGAATGTTACTTCCAGTTGTGCATTCTAAGTAATGTAGCAAGTTGGTACTTTAAAGAACGCGTTGTTCTAGTTTTCTACTTATTTACGTCAACTGTTGCATTTGCGACAGTGTGAAACTGACGAGGGCTTTCAACCCTTGAAGGCGTATTTTAAAGAGTGTTGGGCGGCGATAATGCTTTCAAGTATTTTAATGAGACACACACAAATTTGTGCAAGTAAAACAATATAGGTTCAGCCAGGGACGTGCTGGCACATGGAAACCTGTGATGAACGGTGCAGTAAGAAAGGCCCGGAGGCCGCCCCCCCCCCCCCCCCCCCCCCCGCACACCGGAGATTGTAATAACTGCCCAAAAAGGCCCGTGACGAATGCTGGTCGCGTCGTCGTGGGCCAGCACGTCCCTGGGTTCAGCTTTAATAAAGATCATACGTAATACAAATTATGTGTACATATTCAACTTCATACATTTTTAACAAATTAAATAATTCCATTTTTGTGTGCGTGTGGTTATTAAATGTCAATTTAACCATCACGTTTTCAATTTCAAACACTATATTGGCCTGCCGTAAAATTAATTATAAGCTCATTGCCACAAATCCAACAAATCATCTATTTATTTTTTTTTTTTATAGCTTTCATCAAAACTGAAAAAAAAAGAAAGAAAAAAAATAATTTTTGGATAAGTTTGTGGGAAGAATGATTCATCCCCACTGAAAGCATCTTCGAACTTTTTGATTATGATGCAGTAAGCGGAATGTCTCGTAAACAATGCAGTGAGCGCAGACTGTCGAGTTCTATGTTTGCACCAGTAATTATGATAATCGAATCACGTAAGCCGGTTCTTTGTTCTGAACAATTGATATGATGGAAAACTTGATCTATATTTTTTGCATTGCCAGTACAGTATGTTTTAGATGATTGTTATATTAATTTTAAAAAGTATACTCATAGGGACACCTTGCCAGCATGAAAATCTCACATGATCAACATTGCATTATAACAGCAAATTCACATTTATTGGTTAAGTAATTGTCAAGATTGCTAGTTTTTATTGATTCAAAAATGAAGGGGAGTTCTTAATCAATATCGCACGCCCGATTCCTTGAGTTCCAGCCATCATTTATCCACAATCACAATTAATGAGTAGAGCCAGTTACACAATCCCGAGCTAGATATTTTTAACCATACAATTATTGTTGAGCTAAAAATGTTGTAAAATGTATAATCGGAATCGGATTCTGTCAACATTCGTTTAAAAAATGAACTTTTATTACACTATTGATGTATAACTCTTTAAAATAAAATAGGAAGTGCTTTACAAAATACAGCCTCCACATTAGTACAGCCTACACATGACCAATGGTAGTCGTAATTTTATCAACGTTTCATTGTAACAGTGTCTTACTGGAGGAACGAAGGATTTCAGTATTGTTATCTATTCGGAAATAATTCATACATTTTACACAAAACAATCATTATGTTTATTCACATTCATTGTTTATTTATAATATTACTACCATTGAGTTTTCAAAGACATTTTACATTTGCATCGTATAGCGAACTTTCGATTCACCATGACTCTTATGTACTCAATGATAACATTAGTCAGGGAACACCCCCATGGGGGTCAGTCTCAAGGGGTTCAGCATCACCAGGGTCAGCATTCCAAAGGACAGCATTGCAAGTGTCAGCATCGCAGGGGTCACTCTTGGATGGGTCAGCATCGCCGGGGTCACTCTTGGATGGGTCAGCATCGCCGGGGTCACTCTTGGATGGGTCAGCATCGCCGGGGTCACTCTTGGATGGGTCAGCATCGCAGGGGTCACTCTTGGATGCCAGTCGTAGCGTCCCCAGTGAGAACCTACCCAGTCGTAGCGTCCCCACACTCTTGGATGGGTCAGCATCGCAGGGGTCACTCTTGGATGGGTCAGCATCGCAGGGGTCACTCTTGGATGGGTCAGCGTCAATTAAAAACTTAGACAAATGGATCAATTTAACTTCACATCTTAATTTATCTCTAGAAGGGGACATCATAGAAACCGTTGATATCCATGACTCGACTCATTTCGATCCCATCAACTCAACCCCAAGCAATGGCCTCCCACGGGCACAGAGCACCTCCGCCATCATCACCTGGTACGCGACGTTAGTCGTCAACCCAATCATCGGAGCTGTGGGCATTCTGGGTAACGCGCTCAACTGCGTCGTCTTGAGAAAATGTGGATTCAACAAACCATCCAACGTGTTTCTGTTCGGCCTGGCGATTGCGGACGTCTGCGTGCTGGTCCCGGCCGTCGACGCGGTGAACATGTTGACCCAGTTCCCGCGAAAACTTCCGTTCGGGCTCAGAGGCTGGGAGTACGAGTGCGAAGATGAGCGCCTGGCTGAGTTCTACCTGATCGTCCAGATGATCGTGTTTGGCGTGAGCACGTTCGGCATGAACGTGAGCCAGTGCATGTGCGTCGTCGTGACAGCCGAGCGGCTCGTGGCCGTGTTCTTGCCTTTTAAGTTTCGAGCCGTCGTTCGTCCCAGGCGAGCTTCGATCGTGGTTTGCTCCTTGTATTTATTTTGGCTCGGTGCGACTCTTGTGTACATCAGGAAGTTCAATTTTAACTTCAGATACCTGAGCGCGTATCAAACGTGTGTGTGCGATTATGATTTAAAACTCAACGGGGATGAGGTTATGTTCGACACAGTCTGCACTTGGATAGCGTGCTACGTGTCGCTCGCAATAATCATCATAGGGTCTTTAACGATATTCACGAAGGTTAAAAGTGCCAGCCGAAGACGAGGGAAAATGACGTCATCGAAAACCGCGTCCTGCAGCCGCACGACGAGAACTCTGCTCGCGGTTTGCGGTTTCTTCGGCTGCATGCAAATAATGCGACTTCCGTACACCACGAGCTCCTCTTTCCCAGACCGGGAGACGTTCATGATCTACTTTGTCTTCGTGAGGCTGGCCTCGAACTTGAACAGCGCCAGTAATTTTATCATCTACGTCATTCTCAACAAAAAATTCAGAAAGATACTCAAAACGATGACGTGTTGTGAAAGCTAAACAGCAAGACAGTCATTTTAATTAAAAGCACAGTGGAGTGTTGTGTTGGTATCGTATTACGTCTGATATGTTTTTGATCATGTCTACGTTATTTAGTCATGAAAAAAAGAGGTTGTCGGGGACAAAGAAACGGGCATACACAAACATAGAGTTAGGGAAATATTTTCCAAAAAAAAATGTTCTCCTAATCATGAATATGACACTCTTGAATAACATAACGCCAGGATGGAGTCTAATATCGTGTACAGCTTATGTATGTTTATTTATCCAAGTTGACAGCTTCACAGCGCTATTAAAATACTTTTAATTCTCTAATAGTTGAGAGGCTTCAATACTATGAAACAAAAAAAAAATTCCCCCTTTATGCAAGGTGAAAGAACTTTTTTTGAAAATATTTCTAATATGCAACCCATGAAAACAAAGTTTTTCGTGCGAATCCTTGACTTGTTTCCTGGCGACTTAGTGATGGCCATGGTTCTTAAGAAATGCTTGCAATCATACTTCCTCCATCTTCTCCATGGAAGACAGGAAAAATAATAATGTTTACGGTGCGTTCGAACATTTAATTAGACTATGTCGTCATTGTCAATGAGTCCATTTGCCAAGTTCCGGCTCGATAGGATGGCGGGAAGTCGGTCAAATAGCCCTCACATGAAACACATTAAAGATAATAATATTAAAATTATGCTAAGCAGCAATGAAGGAGGACACTTTGGTCCCGATGATAAAGTGACAGAGGGTTATAAACATGTACACATGGTTTTATAGCAGGCCTGCAATACTCAAAATGTAATGTGGGCCAAAATGCTTTATGAAAAACTTGTGCGGGCCGAAAGAAAATAGGACCGGCCGGGGGGGGGTGGAAGCTATTAAGAAAATAATAATAAGCAAGAATATTTCGTTACTTACGAACTAAATTTAATGTGACACATTGCATCGTTTTTCGGTAAGAAGTTTGTCTTATTCAGGAGATATTTTGTCAGTGACTGTTCTCAAGATGTCTTCCAAATGACCATAACTCAAACATGACAGTGGCTTACATTTATTACTTTTCATTATTGAAAAGTCCTGCAGACTGCTTTCACTGTGCTTGATTCGGTAAATTGTCGAACATTGTAGTTCGATAACCCAGAGCTGCAAGTGAACTGGTATGTCCTCGGGATTCACAGAAAGGGGATCTTCAATTAGTTTAAACTGAATTTCTTCTTCTCTAGAAAGGGTGAGTCTTTTATCAAATTCTTCTATCAAAAGATTAGTTTCATTAGCAAATTGTTTTCCAAACTCAACGTGCTTGTCCTGAGGAATATGCTGTGCACAAGTGGAGAAGTGACTCATTTCGCCATTTGGTAACTGGATTTTGAAAAGTTTTAATTTCAGTTTAAAAGCTTTTACTGCTGCAAACATTTCAAATACAAGTTGTTGCTATCTTGAAGCTGAACGTTAAATCCATTTAGTTGTATTGTAATATCACAAAAGAAGAAGAGGTCATGATTACGGGACTCATCTTCAACTTTAGGGAATTCCTTTGCTTCGTCTTCTGGGAATTTAGACATTTCCTTCTACAAAGCAACGAATCACGGAAGCATTTTCCCTCTGCTTAACCATCTCACTTCTGCATAATATATTACCTCTGTAGTCGGCGTCCATATCTTCAAGAGAAGCTTTAAAATCCCTATGTTTGAGTCCTCTTGATCTTTTAGGGTTGACTATCTGACAAAAACCACCATAACATGTTCTAAATGTAACCCTTGGCACAAGGCCTGCACATGTATAACGCAAAGATATTTTGTTATTTGCCTTCCGATAATATTTTCAAGAAGCGCAACTGCTTCCTTATTAATACCCGTCATATTCCGGGCACCATCGGAACAAATTGCCCCTAATTTTATAAAATCTAATCCCAACTTATCTTTCTAGCACTATATCTCTTCATTGAAGATATGTTTTCTTGTTGTGCGACCTGACATAGATTTCTAATGAAAATTAGAAGTCTTTAAAATCTGTGCTTTCGTCCATAGCTAGAGAATAAATATAAAATTCACAAGCCTTCTGCATTAATTATTCTTAAAGATTGGTGGAAATTGCAGTTATTCTTCTTCATACTTTCATTCGCGATAAACTAATGTTTTGAAATAACACTGATTTTTCCAGACCTAATTCAGACGTGACAATCAGCATACACTTCTTGACAAATTCGCCTTCAGTAAAGGATTTCCCAGCAGTAGCAATCTCCCTTGAAACACAAAAGCTTATTTTGGTAGCAGTCTCATTTTTATTGCTCTCTTTCTTGAAAAATCTCTGCTCTCCAGTAGGATTTTTCGATGGACTCGCTGCTTTAATGGATTTTTCATTTGGTCCCATTTCGACAAATTAGTATGTTTAAATTCAGAATGCCATCGAAGATTATACTCTTTCGGCGCAGCAATTGTATCACGACATACGAGGCACAGGAACTGTGTCAAGACATTCGAGGCACATTACTTTGTCCTTGAACAAGGTTAACAATTATTTATTAGTCCATCAAGGATTAAAACTTATGTGCTCAATCTCTAGTTTTCTCTTTCTGCTTTGATTCACGGCGCTTAAATTACACGTCTATAAGTACCGAACTAAAAGCACAGAATCTAAAAAAAAAGCGATACTTGAGCACAACACAACACAACACAATTCTACGCAATTTTATAAAAAAGTGAAGGGCCACTCTAGAGAGAAGACACTAGTTTTGAACACACTTACTGTACCGAGTTGGTTATGTTGATGGAGATTACATAAGCGTCGGAAATCGTAGTCAATTTCCTTCGAGAAAGAGTAATTGCTCGGGTAAAGCGTGCGTGTAGGATTACATATCGTCATGAGGAAAGAAAACATAGTTCTATCGTGAGTATTTACGCAACGATACAAATTAATAGATCTAGTTTAATTTGAATTAATAAATACAACTTTTTTTCAAGTATTTCGCGGGCCACAAAGTGGCTACTGGCTTCATGAGACTGAGCCCCCTTCTTGACAGCTGACCTCCATCTGGCTCTGTCCTGGGCTGCCTGCACCCATTCAATTGGGTTGATGCTGAAGGAGCTTTAATGCCACTTTCAGTGCGTCTTTGTATGGCTTTCTCTGACCTCCTTGGGAGCGCTTGCCTCGCGTGAGTTAACCGAAGAAAAACTGTTTAGGTAGCTGGCCCTCTTCCATACGGGCTACGTGTTCCGTTCAGCGGAGTTGAGACTGCATCAGGGTGGTGACGATGATATGTAGGTTTGCTGTAGCGAGGACCCTCCTTGTCAGGCACTTTGCCACATGATGCCAAGGAGTTGTTGTTGTTTTTTCTTCACTTTTGGCATTTGTGAAGACCTTAATGAAGTCCTAAGGGATACCTTGATGGTCAACGTGCATCTAAGGGATAACGTGATGGACCATCCGACTATTGGTAAAAATGTCGGACTGTTGGTCGTACCATCAATAAAACTTGTATCAATAGCTTACAATAACTTATACTAAGTCATTCCTAGAATGTCATCATCTTATCATCTTCTTTGATCAATCCTTTACATGTGTTCAAATTTAATTTTATTTAATTGATTTAATGAAGATAGGAATACAAATCTTATTTTTTAATTTATTAATGTCAATTATTTTCTCCCCCCGTGATAAATGAAATTCCTGGAAATGAGAACCAGTAATATTGACGCACTGGTTTGAGAGGATGTTGGGCACGAAGGAATCATGCCGTCTAGAGAATAGAATTATTAGTTTAGTTTCAAAAGAAAGTCACGATTTGTAGTTATCATATCTCTTTATGTTGGAAAATGATTACCTTGAATGTTTGAATAAAATTATTTGATATATGAAGTTTGTAATAACATATTTTATAAAAATGTATGTATCTCTTTAAATAAAAGTTTTACAACATTTCAGCAACAGGGATTTTTAAATTATTTATTTTTGACCTTAGAAAACAAGTTTCCCATTTGTTGGCTACTAATTGTCTACAAATATTCAGTTTTTTATAGTTCAAACAATACAATACGAAAGATTACGTATTCGGTTATGGTGAGTTCGAAAGAGTGCCAAAAAAAAAACAACATAAAAATTCCTGATAACTTCGGTTAATAAGACGCTAACATTTTTTCAAGTGCGATTGGTGCGCAATGTATTCTTTTATTTTACGGAAAATGTCCCAATTAAATAATGTGTAATAAATGTGCGGTGAATTAACAAAATAGGTGCGACAATACTATATTAATTTATTTCAGGGGGGGGGCGTGAAAAGTGTGCAGGGGCGTACATCGAAGGGCGGTAGAACTAATTTTGGATTTTTTACTTGCAGGAAAGTTTTGCAAAGTAAACTTGACAGATAGAACGTTCATGCATTGAGGCTGCTAATGATCTACAGGTTATGTGTAACGAGCGGTTAAATTTTTCTTTAAAAATATTTTTTTTTAAATGTGCTCAAAGCGAACTTATTATAAGCAATGTTTGGGGGTATGAAAACTATCTTTTAAGGTGGTCAGCTAGAGTGTGGAGTTAAAGCTTTGAAGGTGTGCGGCCAGAGTTGGACGTTATACCTTTGAATGGACACAGCTAGAGTGGGCCAGGAAACATTTGTAGGTGCTCAGCTAGAATTGTACGTTATAACTTTGAGGGTACAAAGCTAGAATTGTACGTTATATCCTTTTTAGGTGCTCAGCTAGAGTGGCAAGTTAAACGCTTATGAGGGTTCTGGTTGAGTATGCGCAAAAAAGAGAGGAAAAAAAAGCTAGATTACACAAGGTGAACTAGATTTTGTTTTAAATATATACAGTGTAAATTGTATTGAGCCCGCCAATATACTTGTCTTTGAGTTTTTACACACATGTTGCACTTGAAACTATGGACAGAATGATAACTCTGAGCAATCGTCGTGTGCTGAATGTTTCGTGCGGGGACTGAGCAATTTACACAGAGCCAGACTCCTGTAGGAAGTCCTTGAAGCAGCGCCGTGTACCTATCCATAGCAGTATCGCAGTCCGTCATCAATCTTGCAGGACAATCCGTTAAAAGAATGCATGCTGTGTGGTAGGTGTATGGGAAAGGAGAGATAATTACGAACCGTGCTGATTGTTTTAATTGTACGGCAAACAGGTCAAATCGCTCTATTACATTGTTTCTCTTACTTTTGTTCTCTTACATTTGTTCTCTTACATTTGAACTCTCACATTTGCTCTAATACATTAGTTCTATTATATTTGTTCTCTGACATTTGTTCTATTACATTTGTTCTCTTACATTCATTCTATTACATTTGTTCTCTTACATTTGTTCTATTACATCCGTTTTCTAACATTTGTTCTATTACTTTCGCTCTATTACATTTGTTCTCATCGTCATCATGTCCCTTAGTCCTTGGACCGTTGGGGTGCCACAGATGACATGTGAACTATCCTCCTCCATTCGTCTCTGTCTTCTGCACTGTGCACAGCATCGCCCAGTGTTAGTCCTGTCCACTCTTTGATGTTATCCTCCCATCAATTCTTTGCCTTCCTCTTCTTCTCTCTCGTCTTATGATGCCCTGCAATATTTCTTTGGCAAGCCCTTGTTTCCTTGTAACGTGGCCGTACCATTGTAGTTTTCGTTTTTTCACAGTCACCAGGAGGTCATCGTATTCCCCAAATGCCTGGCGAACCCTTTCTTTCACTGTATCATTGGTGATATTGTCCCTACAGCAGATGTCAAAATGCTTCTGAAGCATCTCATCTTCATCGCCTTTATTTTTCTTTCAAGATCGGCTGTTAAAGTCTAGGATTCGCAGGCAAACAGGAAAATGGAGATGACTAATGAGCGCATCAGCCTGATTTTGGTGCTGGGGGCTATATTTTTGTCATTCCATATTTTCTTGAGCCTCTTTAGTGCTGTTGTAGTCTGCGCAATCCTGTACATCAGTTCGGGCTTGGAGCCTCCTTCTGAGATTATTGCTCCTAGGTAATTGAAACGGCCGACAGTCTCTAGTCTATCCTCCCCGACCTAAATTTCAGTGGTGATGCCTGTGTTGTTATTTGTCATCAGTTTTGTCTTTTCGGCACTGATTAGCATGTCGTGCGACGACGAGATCTTATCGAGACACTTTACCAGGTCGGCTAGCTCTTTTTCGTTCCCAGCCAGCACGTCTATGTCGTCCGCAAAGCGTAGGTTGGTGATTGTTCTGCCACCAATGCTGACTGTCCCTTCATGCACTTCCAGAGCATCTGACATAATTCTCTCTAGGAAGATGTTGAACAGGGTGGGGGAGAGCAGGCAGCCTTCTCGTGCTCCATTCGGGGTCTTAAATAATTCTCCGATGTTGTTGTTGAGGAAGACTGCACTGGTTGTCTTATCATAGAGGTTGCATATCATTCTGGTGAGGTTTGTGTTGATGTTATAGTGTCTCATGGTGGCCCATAAAGCAGCATGCCAAACCCTGTCAAATGCTTTCTTGAAGTCAACAAAGACGTGCTATAGGTTTTGTTGGTGTTGAGCATATTTCTCACATAGTATTCGGAGGTTTAGAATCTGCTCAGTAGTGCCCCGTCCTTGTCTGAAGCCCGTCTGTTCTTCAGCAATGATTCTGTCGACATATGGTTTTAGTAGGTTCAATATGACCTTCAGGATGACCTTGCTTGGATGGCTTATTAGGCTAATGGTGCGATAGTTTTGGCATAGCTGTACATTTCCTTTTTGGGGAGGGTGACGATGAGCGATTGGGTCCATGGTTTGGGCCATTCTCCTGTAAGCCATATTTTGTTAAAAATATTGAATAGGGCAGTTATCATTGCTTCTCCTCCTTGTTTCACCAACTTGGCAGGGATATTATCCACTCCTGCATTTTTCTTTTACATTCGATCCATTACATTTGTTCTCTTACATTTGATCTATTACATTAGTTCTATAACATTTGTTCTATTACATATGTTCTGTTACATGTGTTCTATTACATTTGCTCGCTTACATTTGTTCTATTGCATGTGTTCTATTTTTTTTTTTTCAACTACATTTCTTCGCTTACATTTGTTGTATTACACGTATTCTATTACATTTTTTTCTATTATATGTGTTCTATTGCATACGTTCTATTACATGTGTTCTATTACATTTGTTCTAATACATTTGTTGTATAATTTTTATGAAAGTTTAAAACAACAATTGGTTATAAAAAAAAATATGCTTATCTACGGTGAACTGGGGGAGAGGAATCTTGTGTGTTACGACAATTTCGTCCCAGTGCTCTCGGGATATTTGCTAATATTTTAACGGTGCGAAAATTAAAAATTTGATCTGTAACAAGTGCCTTTAACTTTTAGACTTGAATGTTATATTTCGAAAATATATCGTTTCCGGGTTATTTTTTTTTTTTTGTTTTTAATGATCCGAATGTATAAATTGAATTACGACCGGTTGAGTAGGATACTGCAGCTACTGACTTTCTCTAAAGCCGGGACTTAGCGGTTAGGGCTACATCTGCACTTCTCAGGGCCTAAGCGGTTAGGGCTACATCTGCACTTTTCAGGGTCGAGGCGGCCGCTCAAGAAAACTTCTCAGCACAATCTCATTGCAAAATATAGTGTAGGCCTAAAGGGTTCAATGTCTCGAATCGTTTGGGAGCCACTGATCTATACAGAAGGTTGTTAGATTTTCTACTTGCTTTGTTCTCCTGGCTTTATAAAAAAAAATACATTTTTTTGAAAACGTTAAAAGAAAAGGTACTATTAATAAAAAATGTATCGTCCAAA
Organism: Lymnaea stagnalis; assembly: GCA_964033795.1. NCBI lineage: Eukaryota > Metazoa > Mollusca > Gastropoda > Lymnaeidae > Lymnaea > Lymnaea stagnalis. Next base: position 446,771 of record CAXITT010000127.1, on the reverse strand, counting down.
TTATCTCCTATCATCTCAATTTTCTCGTAAACACTTATTAAGAATGCGTCACCACCGTCTTCCTATAAAATATATGAATGAAGCGCCACAGGGGTCAGCTCTTAGATGCACTTTCTTCGTAGCATATATCAATGACGTGCCACAGATAGTGGCAACCTAAATTGCCACGATCTGGTTATCTAGAGCCACGGTAGAGATGTCCCCCGACTGCAACGGCTACTACAGTAGGACCTCTCTTCTATCAGTAGGTACTTGCGGCGGTGGCATATGGAAATCAACTCCGATAAGACGGTCTACTCATTACTCACGACCGGTAACAACAATCAGGCGATCGAGGTGGACGATGTAAAATTCATGGTGGGTCTTCCAGCTACTCACCTGGATAAAATTCAAAAAGGACAGAATAATGCGGCTCGCAATGTTTTCCGCGAACGCAAATTTGACCCTGCTAAAACACTTCTGAGAGAGCTGCATTGGCTGCCGGTCCGCGCTCGCATAGAGTACACAATTGCAACTCTGTGCTACCGCTGCTTGCATGACCTGGCGCCGTCCTATCTCAAAGCGCTCATGACGACTTATGTACCCACTAGACAACTCCGCTCATCCCATAGTGGCAAACTCTCGATACCACGTGTTCGCCTTGAGACTTAGGGAAGCGCACTTTCGCATTTGCTGGCCCAACAGTTTGGAACACACTTCCGGACGCTCTCAGAAACAGCCAGACACTGGAGTCTTTCAAAACCGAATTGAAACCACATCTATTGCGCAAACACCTGCTGGGGTGATGTAGTCTATCATTTTTTCCAGCTGGCTATTATCTCGTTGATGGTTGACTTTGTACCGTGCTTCCAGCCTTTGGTGATGAAGCGTGATTTTCAAATAAACTTTATTATTATTATTATTATTAAGGTAGGTTACATAATTTCGTTGTGTAGCTATAGTAGGCAATGGCTATCGAAACCTTAATGTTAATAATATAGACTTGTATGACGAATTCCAGACAGCAGAAGGAGTAAAGTTATCAAATCAAAAAGAAATGGGTTTTACTGAAGGGCGTATGACACGTGAAAAGGAGAAAGATGACATCGCCGTGTCATTTAGCAAAAAGTCATTTATTCAGGTCGATAACACGCCATGTCTGCAAGTGTGAGAGGAGAGAGACATCTATCATTAACTTATATACATTTTTTTGATCACATTTTTTTTAATACGTTTCGTTTAGGACAGAGGTTCTTAGCATTTTTACACGCTAATAAAATATCCCTCTCCCGAAGCACCCTCCCCCCCCCCGATAAAAAGGATTGTAATAAAATGTATAACTTTGTAAATAATATAGATATTGTAGTTTTACAGCTTTAATTAATGTGCTAGAATTGCACACACAAAAAAGACATTCGATTACAAATAATGTGCAAACAAAATTCAACAAAAAAAAACAAAAAAACAACAAAAAACAACACAGCAACATTGTCTGCTAATACCACGAATGCAAAGAAGCCTGATTGTTTTCCGAACTATACATTGCAGAGGAGAGTTATATTTATATACATTTTTTTTAAATGTATTAGTTTTCTGAAGTCACAAAATGTTTTGTCCTCATTCAGGACCCACTGGTTGAGATCCCCTTGCATAGAATAACCTATAAAAGTATAGAGAAATTGATACTCAAAACTTGCCACAATGGCAGGCATGGATGAAAGCTTGTAATGTTACACTTGTTAAACTTATATTTAGCCTCACAGCACAACCACTTCAACTAGGCATGAGCGAAATCTGCCCAGTGTTTGAGATCCGGTCTGCTCAGATGTTTTACTTAGTTGTTGGACAGGACAAATATAAGTATGCATGTAAGGCCTCAGGCAGTTCTGTGTTTTCTGTTGTTTGTTCGCTGGCGAAGGCTTTCACTCGCCAGGTTTTTTTAATTTTTTGTTTGTTTTTTTGTTGTTGTTTTTTTTTTTTTTTTTATTTTGCGTTCCCTTTTTCAGGTTTTACCCTTGTTTTTTGGTTATTTTCCTTACCTAATCAGATAGCTGTGGGTAGGGCATTGCTTTTTCTCAATTGCGTTATGAGACTTTGGTGATTGTGTTTTTTGTCCGTTTTCCCAATTCTTTAGCCTTTCCTCTTTAAAGATGTCCTTAATCCAGGTCTTGCCCCCCTCCCCCCCCCCCCCAACAACAGGTAACTCAAAGGCTCTGCCCAGCTACAGCCAAACAGGAGATGTGACTTAACTGGGGCAGTACTCCACAGAACCGATCGTTTGACTTTTACATACATTTACTAGACACAAAATGACATAACAATGAGGGAAACTTTATAAAACATATTAATCTCTGTTATATCGTGTGAATATCGAAGTTCATAAATAGTTGTTAATTCACTGGTTTAAAATCGGTATGAGAACTTTTGGAAATCTTCGCTGCTTCTGAGCAGCGCAAAACAACTTAACAGTTTTAAGAAACGGTTTGTTGAAGTCTATCACAATAGATATGAAAAAAAATCATAAAATTACATCAAATTGCTTCCTCAATAAATCAAATTCAAAGTGTGCATGAAATTATCATACTTAAAAAAAATAATAATAATATATCCCGCTATTTAAATCCAATAGAAGAATTAATTGGCTCAGTCCCTAACCCAAACGAAAGAGAGAATAAAAAAAAAAAAAGGTTAAATTTTAAATAATTGAAAAAGCTCAGTTTCCATTAATTTTGTTTAAAATAATACAAGTCGTTAACAGACGCGTTCATTTCCAAGTCAATCCTAGTGTAAAATGTTCCAGAATCTCCTCAAAATGAAATGATACAGAATCTCCTCAAAATGAAATGATACAGAATCTCCTCAAAATGAAATGTTCCAGAATCTCCTCAAAATGAAATGTTACAGAATCTCCTCAAAATGAAATGTTCCAGAATCTCCACAAAATGAAATGTTACAGAATCTCCTCAAAATGAAATGTTCCAAAATCTCCCTCAAAATGAAATGTTCCAGAATCTCCTCAAAATGAAATGTTCAAACATTTCCACAAAATGAACTTTTCCAGAAGAACCTAAAATTAAATCAATTAACGAATTTCAATTTCTACCCAAACTGTTTGGTCTCATTTCGACCAGATTCGTTTTCTCTCACATGAAATTTGACATGCAAAATAAATACGCAATGCCATTAATCAGTTGACTTACGTTTGCCAAGTCAAACAATAAATATTCGCTAAATCTCATTTGAGTTAATATTTTGTCATTTGATTCCATGCCATTAGTGTTGATCATACCAATTAAACTAAGCTACATCCAAACGTTCAACAATTTTCAACCAATTTGATTCGTAGGTTGTCTTACCCTGTCCTCTTACTGAATATTTTTCATTTCCCTGGCAACAAGCGTATCGTTTGACACAAGACGTTCGGAGAACTTGTGAAAACCACCGACATGTCATTTAACACAGCACTATTACTAAATGACAACAGCAAACGTCAAATTATTTGGAAACAGTAAACTGAGTCAGCGACTCTTATATGGGAGTTATTATTCCTTTGTCATGTCCGGATAATTTTGCGCCAGGCAATCAAAACGTACGTGTCTGTAAATAATATTAAATGTGTGAAAATCTGGAGGATAATTGAAGGATTGCGTGATGGCTAAGGCCGTGGTGTTTGTCACGCTGCTGTCATATAATTAGATTAAACTTACAATAGACACTGACACCCCCCCAACCCTACACATCCCCCATCCGGCCATCAAGAGTTGTGTCTGCACTGTTATTATAAATATTCATATTAATTGCATGTACCTGTAACTATTTCTTTTAATATAAAATTGACTTTGTTACAAAACAAAGTTAAAAAAAAAAAAATAAAATAAAGAAAATAATTACGCGTTTGACAACAAAGGCGATATTTTTTTCTTAAGGAGGTAATTGAATATTCTAGTAATTCGTACCGATGTAGTGCTTCTGTAATTGAAAGATCGATCTCAATACAGTGCGAGAGCTGACGTGTTTTTGGTATACATTTAATTCGTGAAGATAAACTCTCCTGTCCTAGGAATCCGAAATTCTTTAACAAATGTCAAGTATTTCATGTCTTGCATACTCAGTCAGTTAATATAAACTATTAGAACAATGTTGAATACAGTTCAATTTTTTGTTCAAAAGTTTTGTTTCACATTATGTTGAATCTGGAAACGTGTGGGGAAACCCATGCCTTTCCATCCAATCAAACAAAACCCTATCAATTTTTCAGTTTAAAAAGTTGATACAAATTTTTTTCTACATTGTCACATAAATGCAACGGGTAGTTGTTTTTGGATCAGTTTTTGTGGATAGGTGTTTGCGGATACGTTACGTGGATAAGTTTTTGTGTAAATGTTTTTGTGGATAAGTGTTTGTGGATATGTGTTTGTGGATAGGTTTTTGTGGATATGTGTTTGTGGATAGGTTTTTGTGGATATGTGTTTGTGGATAGGTTTTTGTATATGGTGTGTCAGTTGTAGATAGGTGTGTCTGTTGTAGATAGGTGTGTCTGTTGTAGATAGGTGTGTCTGCTGTAGATAGATGTGTCTTTACTAGTTAGGTGTGTCTGGAAAGGTGTTTGGGGATATGTTTTGTGGATAAATATCTGTTATATATGTTCAGGATAGGGATTGAATTTAATAAAGGATAACAAGAACTAAGTGGAGAAGCATTAGACTTTCCAACACTTTCCAACTAAGGCGCATGTGTCAAATAAAAAAAAATTAACAAATAAATAGAATAAAAGATAGAAATAAAAGACGCTTTTTTTTCTTTAGATAATGCAACTTTACTGCGTTTTTAACAGTATTTATATATTCCTTAAAGATCTAGGGATAATTGTGTTACCCAAAAAGGAAAATTGTCTAACTAGGTATAGCCCGCCAAACATTGCCGGTAGCAATGCGTGAACTTCCCATCTACTAAAGTTACTTGACAAAAACGTGAACTCAAGTTATGCGCATTTAAGAATGCCAATGTTGCTACACCCCACCCCCCTCCCCTTTTTCATGATACGTCACTGCACACTTTTTATTTCACGCCGACCCACGGCTTAGCATACGCTGCGAGCTGGCTGGCAAGCGAGGGTGGTGCAGGAGGGGATGGTCGTAGCTCCATCGCAGTGCGCATGTCTCGAGACCAAAGATGGGCAGGCAAGGGCAGGGAGGGGATGGTTTGCCTGCGTCTTGCTTGCTCAGGTGTATCTATCTATATATATAGCCTGCGTGGTCATCGTCTTCTTGTTCGCCCTACTTCTGGCGAATTATATATATATAGATGTGTTTTTCATCCGTTCTGTCTTAGCATATCAAAGCGATCATGTGAACTTCTTTGAGGCCAAATATGAGCTGAACACAAGATTCACAACGTACAATATATACGAAATGTTAACATTTTACCAAAGATTTTATGAAGAAGTTTTCCTAATTTAGATTTATTTTACAGTTAATATACATGTACAGTGAATAAACACATGTATTTAAAGAACAAGCCGACTCAAGAGTCTGAAGAATTTGTTTCACGTCACTTAGCCGGTGGATGTGAGTATCACAAATCTGGTATATGCGAGTGCCACTAGGCTGGTATATGTGAGTGCCGGAACAAAACCAAAATCAAATTTGAATAGAGAATGTGGTCTTCTAGTGAAAACGGTTTGCAAACCACCGTTGTAGAAAACAGCAACTCTCTGCTGACCATCACACAAAATGGACCTACTATCTACAACTCAACGACAATGGCGTCATCGATTTATGAGCACGTTTCAAGATGGGACACCTTGCTAACAATGAACTGCTACACGACGGTCCTTGTCAACCCTTTCATCGGAACTGTTGGAATTCTGGGGAATGCGGTCAACTGCGCCGTGCTGAGAAAAAGTGGATTTCGGAAACCGTCGAACATATTTCTGTTCTGCCTGGCAGTGGCGGATATCTTCGTGCTGACCAGTGCGGTAGATTTTGTCTCGATCATGAGCAAGTTTCCACAACGTATTCCCGTGGAGCTCGGTTATCTAGAATTCGACTGCAGGGCCTTCCCGCGGGCGGAGATTTTTATGAACATCGAAAGAATCGTATTCGGTGTGAACACCTTCGGCATGAACACGAGCCAGTGCCTTTGCGTTGTCATAACCTTAGAGCGCCTCCTTGCAATCTTCTTTCCTTTGAAATTTTCGAGGTTTATCCGCCCGAAGACTGCTTGGTGCGTTGTCGCTTCTCTGTTCTTGTTTTGGTTCGGCGCGGTTGCTGTGTATGCCAGAAAGTTTGAATTCGTGTACTACTACCTGGCAGAGTATCGAACCTGCGCGTGCACGTACTTTATTGACTTCGAGGAGGGAGAACGTGTGTTTGATGACGTCACGACCTGGCTCGGGTGTTACGTGTCCCTGGTCGTCATCGTCACCGGGTCAGTTACCATATTCATAAAAATTAAAAGTGTGAGCCGGAAGCGCCGGAGGATGTCATCTTCGTCGAGGGTCGCGGCGTCCGGCAGCCGCACCACCAGAACGCTGCTCGCGGTCTGCGTCTTGTTCGGCATCATGCAGATCGTCCGCCTCCCTTACGTCGTTACCGCACTGCGCTTCCCAGACTACGAGTCGTCAGTGCTCTACTTCTTGTCCATGGGTTTGGTGTCGAATGTAAACCACGCCAGCAATTTTGTCATCTACGTCATCTTAAACCCGAATTTTAGGAGAATCTTTAAAGAGATGGTTTGTCATTGAGCTCGATCTGAACCCAAAATTTCTTTTCGGAAGTGATAAGGGAATTCTTGAATCGAAGTGGCTATTCGGACCCGGGTCCGAGAAGTGAGAGTTTGGGATTAAATTGTTTAAAATAATATTATTGTTAGGTTGTAAGACAAAATTTGGTATCAAATAAAAGATAAATGAATGGACTATATGTTTGTAGACTTATTTCTTCAGTTTATCTAAAATAAACTACCACAAATGACATCCGAATAGCATTTAGTCTTATGGGACCAGGGTCCGAATAGCATTTAGCCTTATGGGACCAGCGTCCGAATAGCATTTAGCCTTATGGGACCTGGGTCCGAATAGCATTTAGCCTTATGGGACCAGCGTCCGAATAGCATTTAGCCTTATGGGACCAGCGTCCGAATAGCATTTAGCCTTATGGGACCAGCGTCCGAATAGCATTTAGTCTTATGGGACCTGGGTCCGAATAGCATTTAGTCTTATGGGACCTGGGTCCGAATAGCATTTAGTCTTATGGGACCAGGGTCCGAATAGCATTTAGCCTTATGGGACCAGCGTCCGAATAGCATTTAGCCTTATGGGACCAGCGTCCGAATAGCATTTAGCCTTATGGGACCAGCGTCCGAATAGCATTTAGCCTTATGGGACCAGCGTCCGAATAGCATTTAGTCTTATGGGACCTGGGTCCGAATAGCATTTAGTCTTATGGGACCTGGGTCCGAATAGCATTTAGTCTTATGGGACCTGGGTCCGAATAGCATTTAGTCTTATGGGACCAGCGTCCGAATAGCATTTAGCCTTATGGGACCAGCGTCCGAATAGCATTTAGTCTTATGGGACCAGCGTCCGAATAGCATTTAGTCTTATGGGACCAGCGTCCGAATAGCATTTAGTCTTATGGGACCAGCGTCCGAATAGCATTTAGCCTTATGGGACCAGCGTCCGAATAGCATTTAGTCTTATGGGACCAGCGTCCGAATAGCATTTAGCCTTATGGGACCAGCGTCCGAATAGCATTTAGTCTTATGGGACCTGGGTCCGAATAGCGACAATGCGTTTTCGGCTCCTTTTTGACTAAATGCTATTTGTATGTGATTTGGGGTAATTTTATTTTAGTTAAACTGAAGAAGTAAGTTTACAAACATAGAGTACATTCAATTATCTTTCATTTGATACCAAACTTTATCTTACAAACCCTACAATAAATTTTAATTTTAAAAAAAAACCAAAACCAAACTCTCACTTCTCGGACCCGGGTCCGAATAGCCGCAGCCTTCTTGAATACTACCGCATTGTACTCTTCCCGTGGTTAAGTTAGGAGTTAAAACCTCACACAGACCAATTCAAATATTTTTAAACACACGAACTAAAAATATTTTTTAAAATATAAAATAAGTGGGAATTAAAGAACAGAATTAAAAAAATTCTGTGTAATGTGTTATGCAAAGCATACCAGCCAAGACTCTACTCATCAAACAAGAAAAGCATTGGTTGATTCGAGTACTAATAATAGCGCCAATGTTTGAACTACGCTGTGGAATTTGGTTTTTATTTCCCCATGTAAATAAGAAACAGCTGGAACGCTTAAGAGTATGAATTAAGTCTAAAGGATAAGGTTTCAGAAGCTACAGTCCAACACAATGATCGCTGCATTGAAGATTGGTGCAATATTTGATAAAGGGGTGTTAAAGATGATCCATATCTAGATGGCAGTTCATCTATTTCTCAGAGATTCCTCTTGAACACTGGCAGAGCACAAGAACAAAGGGGTGGGTTGTTGTTGTTGTTTTTTTTTAATGCAAAATTTAGTCTTCGACATTCTCACCAGTTGAGATGATGACATGTATCGTCATTCAGTTAGCAAAGAAAGATTTTTAAATGTGAATTAGCATCAAGTATGAAAGCCAGAATTCGATTAAGCTCTTGTTTTGTTTTTTTTTTTTTTTCCCCCCCCCCCCCCCCATTGTCATGATTGGATTTTACCTGACCTCAAAATCTATGTTCTGAAAAATATGATTACAAAAAATATGTCTTCCTTCCCATTAAAATCCCGAAGACATTTGGTTTTATTTGCACGGTTACGCCATCTGCATCAATTCTCAATGTTTTGTTAATTACTAAAGAACATATGCTTACAAACAATGCACACGTTAGCCGACTTTTCCCCCGTTCTCCTTAACGTTGGCTTTTGTTTAACTTGACTGATCCGTGCTTGCAGTCTTTGTTCTTGGTGTCCTGTTGAAAACAAGGTGAAAATGAATTTTTAAAAAGTTACTCATATTTTTAAAAACACAAAATTATATTACCCAGCCAATATCTGTGACTTTGATTACTTTAATTGTCCTGTGGTGTTTGAATTGAAAACAAAAGGGCAAAAAAATAATAATGTGATATTTGTGGCTAGAAATATTATGTCATAGCGTACGCATCGCAACTGTTGGTAGACGAATTAAAAAATAGTTCAATAACAGCCACCAGCTCCTGCACGTCATCGGCTTTGTCACGCTGCAGCTGGGTTGTGGGGCAAAAAAATGTGTGGGGGGGGGGGGGGCGGGGGNTGGGACATTGTCACGCTGTAGCTGGTTTGTGGGAAAAGGGAGGGGGGGGGGTGTTGCTTTGGCCTTTAAAAAAAAATCATGTAAATACCTAAAAAAAATCAACATCTGATTCGGTTTGTGATTAGTTTGTCACTACAAACTGGCGTGTTTAATTGGCTATAAACACGAGACTACACAACATGATGCGTCATTCTCGGAGCTTAAATATCATCACTAAAACAAAGAATAACGTGTTTACCCCCCTTGGTGTTCTTTCGTGCAGTTCGGTTTCCAAAAGTTGAGCTAGTTTTTTTTTTTTTGTTTTTGTTTTTTTTTAAATTGTCTTTTTCATTTACGTATTTTATAGTATAGGGCCTCAAATGATTGGAACAGCATATTGAGTAAAACACAGGTTAACAAGTAAAAGAAGGAATTTCATCATCTACTGAAGGGCAATACACACACAAACACATACAAACAAAACAACGTGTTCATTAGCAATTAAACAAAACCAAATAAAAAACTATAGAAAAAAAAGAAGAAAAAAAAGAAAAACAACAAAGGAGTCTTTTTATGAGCGGTGATACACTGATACAAGTATAGAAGCTAGTCTTCAAAGCAACATTTCTTATGGTGATAATTAATGTGAATGATCAAGATGTAACGACTTAGGATTTGGATATCAGGATACAGCCGCGTTGGTATCATTTTTTTCTGATGATGATAGTTTACTTATCATGGGTTCGTCGAGCGGGTCTCTGAATATAAGGGGAAAGTCATTATAAACATTTCTTCTACCTGATTCACCTTCCTGGTCGCTGACTAAGCTGATGTTTATGAAAACAAAAACAATGGGAAACTAAAATGTTAAGCGACGAACAGACAACAACAGATTCACACCTAAACATTGCTACTTATACCATAAACTCCACTTCGTCGAGCTCATCAAGTAATGCTTACTTTCCTGCTTGGGGCCCGGCCATCGCGATGAACTGGTTCACCATCGTGATCGTTAATCCGATCCTCGGAACCGTCGGTATCGTCGGCAACGTGCTCAACTGCGTTGTGTTGAAGAAAAGTGGCTTCAACAAGCCGTCCAACATCTTCTTGTTCGGCCTGGCTGTCTCCGACGTGTTCGTCCTGCTGGGCGCCGTGGACGTTGTGAGCATACTGACCCAGTTTCCGAAACGAATCCCTCTGGGGTTCAGCTTTTGGGAATTCGACTGCAGCGACGCGCGAATGGCTGTGTTTTACTTAAATGTGAAAAGGATCGTCTACGCGTTCCAGATCGTCGGCATGAACATCAGTCCGTGTTTCTGCGTGGTGATAACCCTGGAGCGGCTGGTCGCCATTTTCTTTCCTTTACAGTTTTCGAGGATAATCCGGCCGCGCAGAGCCTGGACCGTGGTTACCTGCTCCTTTCTGTTTTGGGCAGGATTCGGGGCGGTTTTTGTAAACAGGTTCACGTTTGTGATAGGATACTGGGCCCAATTCAGGTCGTGCGTTTGTAAATACGCGCTGCTGCCGAACGACGCCGAGAAACTGTTTGATAAGATTGCCACTTGGTTCGTCTGGTACATCGCGCTGGGCATCATCATTCTGGGATCCGTCGTTATATTCGCGAGGATAAAAGTGTTCAGCCTGAATCGCCGGAGAATGACGTCATCGAAATCCGCGTCCAGCAGCCGCACCACGCGAACGCTGCTGGCCGTGTGCGTGGTATTCAGCTGCACGCAGATCGTCCGCTTTCCGTACGTCATGTTCAAGCTCAGCTTCTCCGACTACGACACCCAAGGGATGTACGTCTCCGCCATGGCGCTCATGTCGTACGTCAACAGCGCCTGCAACTTCGTCATTTACATCTTGCTGAACAAGAAGTTCAGGACGATTCTCAGAGCGATGATCTGTCCAATGAAAACCAAGTAGAAGCTTAAGTGTTACGGATGGCTGATTTTTAAGAGCCAGCAAGAACTGTATGAGCAATTATTTGATTTGGCTCGTCCATTATCATGACTGAGCCTAGCATAAGCTGGTATATAATTTGTTCAAATTATTTTTTTTTTAGTTGAAAAAAATGAAGTTTTTCTTTAAATGTTTCATCAAACAGTTGTTTATTGTTGATAATGACATACGTGTTTTATCTCCCGTGAATGTTGTCAACAATAAAATGTTGTACGTGAAAGTCAACAATTCCGAGTTACATGTTTTTTAAAAATAGTAAAACTCTTAAATTCTCTCAGATAAATTAGGATTTTAATTAAAATGACTCCCTTAGCGCAATACAAAGACAGGCTATAAATAGTAAATAGCACTTGGGTGGGGGAGGACAATCTTTTTACACAGCTGTTTTTCCAATGAATAACTTTATGTAACTTTTTTTTTTTATGTTAATTTTTTTTTTTTTTTGGTTGCTAATTTTTCTGTGAAGCGCATTGAGCCTAACCCTTGCCTGGGGTACTGCGCTATTTATGACCTTACAAAGACAGGCTATAAATAGTAAATAGCACTTGGGTGGGGGAGGACAATCTTTTTACACAGCTGTTTTTCCAATGAATAACTTTATGTAACTTTTTTTTTTTTATGTTAATTTTTTTTTTTTTTTTGGTTGCTAATTTTTCTGTGAAGCGCATTGAGCCTAACCCTTGCCTGGGGTACTGCGCTATTTATGACCACTAATAATAATAATATTTTTTAAAAAAGTATACCATAAATATGATCATTTGTCTTTTCGTTAAGAGGGAGATGAACGATTGTATCGCTTCCGTTATTGGATTTTGTTCTTTACACACCTTTTCAACAGCAAATTTGATTGACATCCTCAATCTCGCCAATCTCGAGCTGCACACCCTCTGTGTTCTACGAGAGCACAAGCCTTCAAGAAATGTATCTTCAACAAATTATTATTATTGTTATTTTTGAAAAGAACAGCAACAATATACTCATTATAGAAAAGTAAAACAATTTTGTTGAAACTTTGTTTTTGCTGTGAGCCTTGTTGACCATAGCCTTCCAGATGTGAACTATTGGTCAGTTTGAAGTGCGTTTTTGGTGGATCGGCGGATGGCTGTCTGAAAATTAGTTCCCTTGCGACGGTCTTTTGGCTTAAGCAAGATCGGTAAATGCGTAAGAGGGAGATAAGAGAGAGATAAGATGGATATAAGGAGATAAGAGGGAGACAAGACGGAGATAAGATGGATATTGCGAAATACGAGGGATATGAGAGATGGGTAAGAGATAGATAATAGAGAGAGAGAAGAGGTAGATAAGAGAAAGATAAGAAAAATATATGAAAAAGATAAGAGAGAGGTGAGAGAGATATAAGAGGGAGATAAGAGAGAGAGAGTATTAAGAGAAAGAGAAATAAGAGAAATAGAAATAAAAGAGAGAAAAGGAGGGATATAAGAGAGAGATAATAGAGAAATAGGGGATAGAGATCAGATCTAGAAATAAGAGAGATATATACGAGATGAAGAGATAAGAGATAGTTATATATAAGGGGGAAATAAGAGATAAGAGGGAAATAAGAGAGAGAAGTACGAGAAATAAGAGAGAGATAAGAGCGAGCTAAAAGAGTGATATAAAAAGAGATTTAAGAGAGAGAAGTAAGAGGGAGATAAAAGAGAGATAAGAAAGAGTGATAAGAGAGAGAGAGAGAGAGAGAGTGAGAGAGAGAGATACCAGCCTCTTTCACCTGATAATTATACATGTAATATTGCTAAAAAAGTTTACTTTAAATCAATCAAAGTTGTTTGTGGTGCAGTTCCATTGGTCAACCGTGAATTTGTTGCACTGCAACAGGTGCAGTTCCATTGGTCAACCGTGAATTTGTTGCACTGCAACAGGTGCAGTTCCATTGGTCAACCGTGAATTTGGTGCACTGCAACAGGTGCAGTTCCATTGGTCAACCATGAATTTGTTGCACTGCCACAGGTGCAGTTCAATTGTCAACCGTGAATTTGTTGCACGGCAACAGGTGCAGTTCAATTGATGACATGTGTGTTTGATGTACGGCAACAGGTGCAGTTCAATTGGTCAACCATGAATTTGTTGCACGGCAACAGGTGCAGTTCAATTGGTCAACCGTGAATTTGTTGCACGGCAACAAGTGCAGTTCAATTGGTGACATGTGGTTTTGATGTACGACAGGTTCAGTTCAATTGATGACATGTGTGTTTGATGTACGGCAAGTTCAGTTCAATAGTTGACATGTGGGTTTGATGTACGACCCGTGCCATTCCATGGATCACACTACTTAGCTTACTTGTATTTTATAATATAGAAGTGAGAGTCGGATACAAGATAAACAATAATCGATCACTTCGAAGAAAAAAATAACCAAAATTCGATTCCAAACATGTTTATTTATATCTGATAATCTACTCTTTAATAATCGAAAGCTTTCTTAGACCCATGTGTACGTTATTTAGGGCATCTTCCTGCTACAGTGACAATGTGTTATTACTTTAATAGAATATATGACCCTATGCTATCGGGACACTACTGGTAGACATTTTAATTTCTTTCCAAGCTATTGCTGAATCTCATCAGAATTCTTTATTTCAAAAAGACGTATCCATGGAATGATGTTTACGTTTCCAGCATTATTTTGATATATGAAATATTGATGTTTTAGAAAATCTACGGCTACACTACTGTGTCTTCTCACGCTCCTGAGCCACATTTATAAAAACATATTTCCCAATAACGGGATTTGGTATGCTGGTATCTCCATTAAAATTCTAACCAAACTTTTGGCTTGTTGTTCTAATATTATATCGGACAATCGGAAAACAAAGAATTCTTTTATCTAAAGAAGAATCTCTTAACCCATTTTCACGTCTGTAACAGCCTCGAGTGGTTAAATAAAGAGCTATTTTAAATCTCTTAAACATCTACTCCCAGTTTACTTTTCGCATATTGGAAACACAAAAATTGATTTTTTTTACATTTTGAAAGAAAATCTAAACTCATCTTTGTTCACGCTCTTAGACTGTAAAAGGGGGGGGGGAAATATTGCTCTATATTTTCTTTTTTTTTTTTTTTTTTTTTTTTTTTTTTTTTTTTTTTTTTTTTTTTTTTTTTTGTTATTAGTTCTTGGCATAATTCCGTGCATTAAAAATTATGTTTATTTGATTTAACATTAAAATTTATAACCTAAGTTCAAATCTGTAACATAAATTGTTTTTTGAGATTTTTGATATCAAAATGAACTAATATCTTAACAATAAAATTCGGATGACTGACTTAAAATAATTCTTTTATTTGTTATACTAATTTTATTTCTAATTTATAATAATACTACTTAAACATAACGAGACGTATTTTATTTTTAAAGATGTTTAAATTTATTAGATTCCCGTAAAATTGTAGAGAATCCATATCTTTGTTTTTTTAAGATTGTGAACGTATTTTGTAAGTGTTATAAGGTCCAGCCTGGCTCATTCTTATACAATTAGAATAAATGACCCGATGTTATCAGAAGCCTATTTCGCCAAAACTCTTAGGTTTCTTTAAATTTAATACAAACCTGATTTTTTATTTTCCTTTCTTAAAAGTAAAATTAATAAATACAATTGATTGCTCTTTAAATTGGTAATAAAACACACACACACACATTTTTGCTTTGTATATTTTTTACATTTAAAAAGTTTTGCCTGTCTTGATTCCAAAAAATATACTTTTATTAAATTTATAACGTAGTAAAAACTAACCTTAAGTTACTCCATAGCTAAATAGCATTCACTAATCCACTTATACCTCATACCAATAAGAACCAACCATATGAAGTGCTAAAGATGTTAGTTTGGGTATGGAAGGTACTACAATCCGGTGGAAGATTCTCTAAATTTTTTATACAATAATATATTAATATGTTCATTTTGCCTGCAAAAGATACATCTCAAAATAAAGAAATGATTATGATAAAAAATAAACCCTTTTGGGTACATACATATCGGCGGTAGGAAATAGGATGTGTACATTTTTACGTGGATGATAATATATTTAAATCCTATGTTATTACATTTGTGAAAAAAATCTCTTTTTACAAATTTTGGTATGTTCGTTTTGGCCATGGCAATACAACATATGTCCCAAAATAAAGGAATTATTTTGATTAATAATTAACCTTCTTGGGTGCATACATATCGGAGATAAGGAAAAAGGATGTGTACATTTTTACGTGGATGACATTATATTTAAATCCTATGGTATTAAATTTGTGAAAAATAAGATGTTAAATTCTCTTTTTACAAAGAAACAAATGTTTACCAATTAAGAAAATCAATTGCGTTAACAAATCTTCGGTACATTTATGTAAGTATATCCATGAATCTCAAAACCCAATCATTTTACACACTTGAAAATTAAATTTTTACAAATGAAGATGGGTTAATATTTCCCTATTTTTTTAAAATGAAAATATATTTTTGTTGTTACTTTGCAAAAAGTAAAGAGGTGTTTTTTTTTTAAAAAATGAAATTAACAATTTATTTTTTTTAAAGACAGTCAAGTCTGATATAGGCGTGAAAAACAGTTGCGAGATTCTCCTTAGATAAAGAATTCTCTTTGTTACGATTTTCTGATAGTTTATAATTTTTTTAAAAAGGCAACATTATGTATACATTTTTATGAAGATATCAATATATATCGAATTTCTGTAATACACAATATATTTGTATCATATATAAAGTTTTTGTTGTAAATTTAAGATTAGGTTTTTAAAAAAAAATTGAGAGAAAGAAGTTGTAATTCAAGGGCACGAAGATGGGTAAATTTCAAAAATTTCTCTAACGTAGTAATTGTCATTCAATTAATTTCTTTAGTGACAAAAGTGATATAATTAGTGATAATTTAGACTGGGTAATTTAAGGTCATGTTTAGAGGGGGGAAGTAGTTTAGGAGCGTGAAAGGGTGTAGGGTAGGCGTATAATATATAGCAGATAAACACTTCTCAAAACTTAATGATGTTAGAAACGTAAATATCATTACATTTTAAAAGTTATAAAGCTGGGATGAGTTTTTACAATAGCAGTTAGAAATTATCGCAAAGGGCCTACCATTATTATCCCGATAACATCGGGTCATTTATTCTAGTATATAAGAATGAGCTAGCGTCACATAACGCTTAAAGGGAGATATGATTTCAGTATGTTCAGATTCCTAAAAACAATCATTGTTATTTTCTATTATTTTACGGAAATCGAATAAATTTTAATGTGCAAAAAATATTTTAAATCCGCTGTTATTTTAGTAAAATTATTATTATATATTACAAATACATTTAAAGTATTAACTAAGGAACTATTTTAAGTATTTTATGTGTGTTTAAAAGTTATGAAAAAATTTTAAAAATAAAAAATCATGATCAAAGAATTACACCGTAATCACGTTTACTGGAACAACCCAAACATCAGTTGTTTTAGTGCGTCTTTTAGTGCATTGTTAACATAGCGAAATAAAATGTTTAATTAATTTGTTCTAAATAATCACGTAAATGACATCATTGCGCGAATAGCTTAGTTCTCCAAAACTCTTAGGTGTGTTTAAATTTAATAACCGCGAGTGATAAAACTGATACTGTATTTTCCCTTCTCAAAAGTAAAATTAATAAAATTAATAAATATAGTAGATTGCTTTTTTTTTTTTAAATGTAAATAAAACACACACACGCACATTTCCACTGTGTATATTAAAATTAAAACTTTGGCCTATTTTTATTCCAAAAATATACATTTATTAAAATTATAACATAATAAAAACTAACCTTGAAATATAATTATAACAAGAAAATGCGGTTTAACTCAAACAGTGCAGCGTAACTGCATATCCAAATAGCATTGACTAATCAACTTATAACTAAAACAAAAAAGAACGAACCATATGAAGTGCAAATTATTTTAGTTTGGGTATGGAAGGGACTACATTAACTACAAAATTGTGTCCCTGGCGAACATCTGCATAGATGGCTCAGCACCGGAATATCTCAAGGAACTGATTTATAAACATATACTTCTGAAGAGCTTGCGGTCTTCAACACAGTACTTACTGAGTGTTCCTAGAGTGGATAAACACAGAAAAAAGTCTTAAGGAGTGCGCTCTTTTGAAGCGATAGCGCCAAAATTACGGAACAATTTGCCTCAATCTTTGAAGGGAATTTTAAATGATTTTAAAAAATCATTTAAGAAACAATTAAAAACTTTTTTGTTTTAGTAGATTTCCGAGGACCAGAGAGCAGTGAGCATGCTAAAGTGGCATTTATACCAGCGCGATATAAATAGCAAATCAATCAAATCAAACTATCCGGTAAAAGATTTTTCTAAATTTATTTAAATCTGGGTGGGGGAGTGGTTGGTAACGTTGCCCCTGGCAGCAAAAGATACGTCTCAAAATAAAGGAATGAATTTGATAAATAATTAACCTTCTTGGGTACATACATTTCAGAGGTAGGAAATAGGATGTGCACATTTTCACTTGGATGACAATATATTTAACTCCTATGGTATTACATTTGGGAAAAAAGAGATGTTACATTCTTTTTTTACTAATATGTGTATGTTCATTTTACTCAAGGCAGCACAAGATACGTCTAAAAATATAGGAATGATTTTGATACATAATTAATTTTCTTGTGTACATACATGTCGGAGGTATGAAATAAGATGTGTACATTTTTACGTGGATGGCAATATCGTTAACTCCTATGGTATTACATTTATGAAAAAGAGATGTTACTCTCTCTTTTCACAAATATACTTATGTTTACCAATTAAGAATATCAACGGCGTTAACAAATCTTGGGTACATTTAGATAAATATAACCATGAATAGCAAAACCCAATCATTTTACACACTTGAAAAATTAACTTTAAAAAAATAAGGATGTGTTAATATTTACTTTCAAAAAACATTTTTGTTTTTACTTTGCAAAAAGTAAAGAGATTTGGATTTTATTATATTAAACCTTTAAATAAAAAATAAAAAAAAACAAGACTCAAATCTGTGATAGATGTGAAAAAAAGCTTGCGCGATTCTTCTTTAGATAAAAATATTCTTTGTTTTACGATTTTCTGATAATATATAATTTTTTTTAGAAAAGGCAAAAAATATGTTTTAATTTTGCTGAAGATATCAATATATATTTAATTCCTATAACATAAAATATTTTTATATCATATATAGAGTTTTTGGTGTAAATTTAAGGCAAGTTTTTAAAACAATTTTTAGAGAAAAAAAAGGTGTAATTCAAAGGCACGAAAATGGGTAAATCTAAAGTATTTCTCTATCGTAGTAATTTTCACTAAATTAACTTCTTTAGTGACAAAAGTGATATAATTAGTAATAAATTATACTGTGTAATTAATGTCATGTTTAGAGGAGGAAAGAAGTAGTTTAGGAGCGTGAAAAGTAGCAGGGTAGGCCTATAATTTATAGAAGATAATTTCTTCTCAAAACGTAATGATGTTAGAAACGTAAATATTATTGCATTTTTAAAGTTATGAATTGTTATGATTTTTTGCAATGACAGAAATTATCGCATAGGATCTACCATTATTAACCCGATAACATCGTTTCATTTATTCTAGTACGTAACATATTGGTTGACAGACATATTGCTATTACGTGTTGTTTAGAGAAAGGATCAGATAAATCCATTGCCTATTTTACTGATAAAAGTATTCAAAGAGTTTTGTAATTGGTTTATCCCTTACTTTTGTTGTTGTTTTAGATAATTGTTTGTTTGCAGATGAACAGTTTCGCTGTTTCATCCAGTGGACATTTGCCAGTGGATCGTATCACGTTTATTGAGTTTTTCTACGGATTTTACGGACAGTCTGTCAACGTGTCTTGGCGTATAAAAAAGTATGGAAAATAATTATACATTTGTTGGGCCAGGCAATTAGTCTGTCACAGAACAGATATGACAGTCAACACCGGTGTGTATAATTCAGTTCATTTTTTAGTGTAAAATCTTGTTCAGAGCGAAGTTTCTGGTCGCTTTAGTAATGTCAAATTAACATAGATATCAAATAATTGTACCTGTTTTAACGTTCTAGCTAATCGATCGATGCACTCTGTTGTTATTTTTTTACTAACAAATCAATACTTAATACAGGAATGTGAGCTTTGAGAAAGTCGATTCAATTATTCAAACAAATCGATAGGGTTTAGTATCTCACTACTACTTGTTTGTTAAATTTTTCATGGAGAAATTTTTTAACCGATAACATACTCATCACGTCGTTTGGATTAGAGCAATCATATCGTGGGACTAGAAGAGTTTCATGAGTTAAAATTTAACAATTTTTTTAAATTAACTCACTGCTCTTGGTTAAACACATATTGCTAAAGTGTTGTTTTTTTTTTGTTGTTTTTTTTTAAACAAAAACAAATATATACATACGTGCACTCCATTGCAGCACTTTATAAACTCACCTAGAAAACGTCTGGAGACAAATAGTCCGAGACGAACACTTACCCATATCAATGAGTTCTGCTTGAGTGACCTTATCGGTGTGGTATTTTCACCTCAACTCATTATGGACAGATCAGTGCACTGAATATCGCATCGCGTATCTATTTTACTTTTAAAAAAGTCCTAGTTTTTAAAAAGAATATGAAATAACATGATTGTCAAAGCACACATATTATTTTGTGGAGAGTTGATAGACTGACGACAATAAAAGAAATAGAAACATATAATAATAAAAGTATGACTACTCAACAGCTCAAAACTTATATCCAAGATATGGCAATTTTTGATTCATTGATTACCAAAGGTAATATAAATTGACATACACAATTTAGAAATATTTTTTTTTTATTTTTGCAAATTCAAGATGAAAATTCTAATGTCTTTGGTAATACGGTATTTACTTACAAACCATACACCTTACATTACTAGCGCGTCCAGCACGCCACCGAATGACAGTGTTATTGTTCAAGTCAATGACAGCACAGAGCCTGTTTTAGTACAACGTGAGGACCCTCCTATGACTACAAACGTATCAGAAAACCTGGACATGCACATAAACGGGGATACAATCACGCCGAAGGGTGTCAGCACAACAATGGACACTGTCACGTGTCAACATGGCAATCATCCGGTGCAAGAAAGGTTACACGGCAATGTTACGGTGGAATTGGACGTAAGATTTAACGCCACTGACAACTCTACAAAAAAAGTGGAGCGTATTTGCGGAGAGAATCCTTTATGTACTGATTTTTACGATGACAACAACACGAACGTGGTGGACAAAGACAATGATGACGCAACAATGGACTATGCAACACTGAACTACGCAACACTGGACTACGCAACACTGGTCTACGCAACACTGGACTACGCAACGCTGATAGCGGATAACGCTTCCAGTGTGTTACATATCACAACAACTTTTCAAGGTCCAGATTGGACATCTTCGATGGACGGTAGTCGCCATTTGGAAACGAGCACAACATATTTGGTGTCAAAGGTCAAACATCAGACGAACCAATCCGCGATAACCGATTTTTCAACCGCTGCAATGGCGTCATCAAATGCGGCGTCCTACCCGGTGTACACTCGCTTCTTCGCCTTGGATCGCTACATGACCGTCGTTGTCAATCCACTCATCGGAGTCGTTGGCATCGCGGGGAACGCCGTCAACTGCGCGGTGCTGAGAAAGAGCGGCTTCTCGAAACCGTCCAACATTTTCCTGTTCGGCTTAGCCGTGGCCGACCTTCTCGGACTGCTCCCGGCCGTAGACGTTGCCTTTATGCTGACCAAGTTTCCCAAACATATCCCCCCGGGTTACAGCTACTGGGAGTACGACTGCACGGACAACCGCCTCGCCTTGTTTTACTTGAATGTGAGCAGGATCTTAATTTCCCTAGCCGCTTTCGGACAAAACGCCAGCTGCTGTCTCTGCGTTATTATAACCATCGAACGCCTGATCGCAGTGTTTTTTCCTTTGAAATTCACAGCAATCGTCCGGCCCAAGAGAGCGTGGCTGGTTGTTGTGCTGCTTTACGTGTTTTGGACGGTTTTTGCGTTTATGTTCGCAAGGAAGATCACGTTTTTTTTCACATACACGGCCAAATACAAAACGTGCCTCAGCACTTTTTACCTGGATTTCGATGACGCGGAACGGCTGCTCGACACCGTGGCCACGTGGTTGTCCTGCTACGTTTCTCTTGGAATCGTTGTCATCAGTTCTATTCTCATTGGCGCGAAGATTAAAATGGCGAACCGGAGAAGGGCGAAAATGACGTCATCAAACTCTGCGTCCTCTGTCACTCGCACGACCCAGACCTTAATGGCGGTCTGCGTGGTGTTCAGCATCACCCAAATGGTTCGGTTTCCGTACGCGATGTTCAGGGTGTCCTTCCAAGACGAGATCGCCTATGAAACATACCAAATGGCGCTAACGCTTACATCAAATTTGAACAGCGCGAGCAATTTTGTTATATACGTCATTTTGAACAATAAATTTAGGCGAATTTTCTTAGGACTGTTTCAACGAAAAGCAAATGTTAAATATTGTTCCAATGAAACATATGTAATGTGATGATGTTGAGCAGTGGTTCTCAACCTGTGGGTTGCGACCCTTTGGCTTTTTTTTTTGGGGGGGGGTGGGGGGGGGGTTAGGGTCGAACGACCCTTACACAGGGGTTGCCAAAGGCCATCCGAAAAGACGTATTTCTGAACAAGGAACGAACATAATTTTAGGGTTGGGGGTCAACACAACACGATGAACTGTATCAAAGGGTCGCGGCATTAGGAAGAATGGGAAAAACTGTTTTAGAGTATGTTTTCTTGTATACAAGTCAATAGCTAATATCAAGCTTTTAAATTATCATAAAATTAAGCATCTACGTTTCTTCTATTAGTGTGCTGTTAGGTTAAATTGATATTTATTAACCCCTAAGAACAATATTTTTTCAAATAAATCCTTAATGAGAATTTTTAAATTTTTTATATTTTATATTTAATAATGTAATGGCGAAACCGCTTTTAGACAGCAGATTGGATTCACCAATAATTTTAGAAAAATAAAGAAAATATTACGCAAATGACGCCCATTTGCCATTGACTTTTTTAAAGAATCTGATTTAGCGCAGTTATTGAAAAGTATATTTCGTGAGATCAGTGTCGTAACATTTCATTCAACTTTCCCATGGGGGGGGGGGGGGCAGAGAAAAACAGCATTTGGGGGGGGGGGGACAGGAAAAACTGACTTTTGGGGTGGAGGAGGGTGCAGAGATCTTGGTAGAATGCGTTGTCGTCGGGAACGAGTCTTTGTGCCAAGTTTCAGATCGATAGGTTGACGGGAAATGGGTCAATGGGCGATCCAAAGATTTTGCCAGCCACGAACAAAAGGGAATTGAGCATATAGGATTGAATAATATAAAGGAGACACATTCTTTTGAAGGGATTATTTTGAGTGTGAAGGTAGTTTTTTTTTTTTTTTTTAAACTGTGTTTTGGTTGTTTGTTTGTTTGTTTTTTCCTACCTTTTTTTGTTTTGTTTGTAAACCACCTTTTAGATTGGTCAATAAAAAAATATTTTAATTACTTGTTATAGTTTATTCGTCATTATTGCGTATGACTTATTTTTATTTTTATTTTTTTTGAAGCTACAATCAAATATGTGTCGTGAACATCTCGTCATGTTGATGGTTTATGGCCCCAGTTAAATACAAAGTGTTTACATGTACAGTATTCTTTACGTAAGATCTATGTTGAGTATGTGACATACTTAATTGTTCTATATTATATTACACAAGTCAGCGCATATGTACCAATGGGGTGGTGCTCATTATCTTGTGGTGGAAAGAGATCTAAATGAACACAGTTTCCTGAACACGTTGTCAAGGGAGAGTCAAATATAAAGTCTATACAATTATTTATATAGAAAAAATGTATCAGCACGCGAAGACACCGGTAAGACAAACCAGCCGGTCTTTTCTTTCAGGAGCCAATATATTATATGGCCGTGGCTTTTTCTGTCAGGGACCCATCTAGAACATCCACCGGTATTTTTTTTCTTTTGCCGAAACTGATCTAGCACATTCCCGGGTCATTTATTTAAGAACCAGATCTAACAAATCCACAAGTATTTTCTTGCAGATCTAGCAAATCCACAAGTATTTTCTTGCAGATCTAGCAAATCCACAAGTATTTTCTTGCAGATCTAGCAAATCCACCGGTAGTTTTTTTGCAGATCTAGCAAATCCACCGTTTTTTTCTTGCAGGGTCCCATCTGTCACATCCGCCGGTCTTTCCTTTCGGTGCCCAATCAAGCAAATCCAACGGTTGTGTCAAAAACGATCTAATTATTTTAAAAAAACACAACTATAATCAGCATTAAATGATTATTTACGAATAAAATTGTTAAAAGTACAGAACCATGACGGAAGAAATAATGAGAGTATGCACATTCGTCTCCTTGCTCTCTCCTGTGTAAAATGAAAGACTCTAGTTAACACGTTTCGAATAAAAGATTTAGTCAACACTAAAAAACAAAGAATAACAAAAGACGTTGGCTACCATTTGTAAAAGTATATTTTTGTATTTATTCTAAAAAAATGACATGCTTTCATCCTTAAGGTGACAACACAATATAACCAGAACCTGGTTTTTAGCAATATCCCCATCTTTAATATATAACTCTTTCATACACAAAATGAAAATGTTGGGGGATTACTTTCAAGCCATGTAAAGTAAATAAATAAATATTGGAACAAGATTTTTAGGCTTGAAAAGCAGGAAAAAAAAAAAACAATTGAAAGGATGTTTTGCCAAAGTGATGTCCTCAGCAGACAACACACACTAAGAAAAAACAATTTATTTGACTTTGAACAAACTAACATGTTCCCAGCTCCCATAAGGTATTAAACAAACATGATCCTTTAATGAGCACTCGTTCTATTGAATAGAGTAAAAGACATCTGAATACTGCAAAACACACGCGCATGTACTTTGCCAACCTATAGCTATGTGTGTCTGTTTTGATTTGATATTTGATATTTAAACATTTATTCCTGAACATAAGCTATTTCAATATTGCTGCTGTATTATTAAAGTACATGAGTTTATAGCAATAATCATTTACAAGTGCATATGAAAGTCATTATTTTAATTTGTATTCAATCTCATATTTATTAAAACTATTCACAGATAGGTGGATCTTAAGATTTTTACTTAAAATTCTCTGACAGGATCTTGAGACCAAAGCTGGATATGGTTTATAGTTATTTTTATTTTGACAAAAAAGTTTTACTTGAAACTGAAAGCTTTAACTCTAAATGTTTTACTCATTTCAGAGAACTGACACAAGATAAAGCTGGCAGATATCTGGTAATTTACAATGAAAATAGTATCGGTATATATTAATGTAAATATGATCTCTCGAAACGAACATAAATATATATTTAATACTGTGTAAGTGATTCTCATTGACATTAGCCTACCTTAAACAGTCTAATAGAAGTTCTATTTGAAACCTACTTAGTACATTTGACAATGTCCCGCCCTGAATTAAAATGGAGCATTATTGCTATCTCCCCTAGATAAAATTGATTACGCCAAGTCAGACGATGAATTGTTATCAATTCTGTGTAGATATGTTTAATGGATAGATCTCCGTAGTGTTGCCGGGCGACTCGACAAAGTTTTTTTTCTTTCAAACTTCCGGTCTTAATATCCCACAATCCTTCAAATGGGCTCTTTCATTTCCTGTTTTCTTTATTCCCAACATGGAGTCAGAGGATGTTAACTTTTATTTTAGTTTCTTTCTACCTGCAGCTTTTGTTTCTTCTTTGTTTGATAACAAAGTCTTTTACCCGACACCAGTGTCGTTTAGGTGTGTCTCAGTTACAGATTTTATTTAAATTATCCTACCAGAAAAAAAAGTTCATTAGTCAGAATTGTCTTTTAAATTGACGATGTCTTTCCTTTGAAAGTAAACATGATCATTCTGTTGACCTTTAGTCGAAGGATTTATAGTACTGCAGGATAAGTCCACTTATCATGTTCATTGATGATGAAATTATACTTCAGATTATCCAATAGAAATGGCCATGCTTATTTCCCTGCTCGTTTTATCATTCTCTTCTTATCATTCGATTGGTCCAAAATAACGTATCTGATTGAAGAGTTCAATTCATGTTTAGCGATGTTATCGTATTCTTAAAATATCCGATTGTGTTTGATTGCTTCAAGTTATCTCTCTTTTTTAACATCAGTTTATTGCTTTTTTTTTTGGTTCTTTTTATGAAATTACTGTTAAAGAGCTTCTTTTATGACATATTTATAACACATTTTTAATAGCAATTATCCTCTGTGTCTTAAAAACATTATTTTACATTCAATCTTTCCCGTTAGATCAATATCACATGCTTGGAACTTGTTATTTAAAGCCAGCCTTTTTAAACATCGTGTCCCAGAAAGAGTCGGCAAGAGGGCGCCACGGTGAAACTGAGGAAAAGGGGGAAGGGGGGGGGGTAGAATATCGTTAACATTTTAGGACAAGATCTTATTATATACTTAACTGTATTTTTTTAAAATTGATTATATAATTATAAAATAAAATGAGTAAAACAGAGTAGGGTTAAACCTGAAAAAATAAACGCAACAAAAAAATAAAAATAAAAAATAAAAATAAGAAATAGCACTTAGCTGGTAAGTAGTATATGTGGGCAGCCCTACTTATACTACTTACCAGCTAAGTGCTATTTCTTATTTTTATTTTTATACCGTTTTTTCTGTTGTTTTGTTCGATGACGAAGGCTTTCTGCCGACACGTTCGCTGTTTTGTTGCGTTTATTTTTTCAGGTTTAACCCTACTCTGTTTTACTCATTTTATTTTGTACTAACCTGATTGCAGTCTCTCCCCTTATTACCCCTATATAATTATATATGGTATTTCAAATTATTTGAAACTGTTAATTAAACTTTACATAAGTCCATGTACTGAAAGGTTTGTTACAACGACTAGGGCTGACGGTTCGGAGTTTGATCATGGACACTCGCATCATTTGACCCTACTGGATACACAAGTAACTTCCCATCTTCACGTGTTAAGGACATCAATCACTTCTGCGGCTCACGCTTTACACGTATCTCCCACATCCGACTACAGACAGTGTCGCTTCTATGTTTGTATCAGGTTTAGTACACGTCTTATATCAGCTTTAAGCGATTCACTGATGCATGCCTCTGATCGTCTAAATGCCACGAATGTTTTAAGACCATTTTATCTAACTGATAAGCCAAAGGCGCTAACTTCACTTACATATATGTCACACAATTCACCTAACACGTCTGTCACACAATTCAGTAACACGTCTGTCACACAATTCACCTAACACATCTGTCACACAATTCAGTAACACGTCTGTCACACAATTCAGTAACACGTCTGTCACACAATTCAGTAACACGTCTGTCACACAATTCAGTAACACGTCTGTCACACAATTCAGTAACACGTCTGTCACACAATTCAGTAACACGTTTGTCACACGTGATGCTGTAACATGCATGCAACCCACTTCCCTTACATATCTGCCACACAGTTCACACTTACACATCTGTCACACAATTCACTTATACATCTGACACACACTTCATTTACACATATGTCACACAATTCACTTACACATATGTCACACTTAACTAACACATCCTTCACAGACTTCACTTACACATCTGCCACCCACTTAACTTACACATCTGCCACACACTTCACTTACACATCTGTCACACACGTCATTTACACACTTTACTTACACATATATCACATAATTTACTTATACATCTGTCAGACACTTCACTTACACATCTATCACACAATTCACTTACACCTCAGTCACACAGTTCACTTACACATGTGCCTAAGAGTACAGTGGTTGATCCCCAAAGCCGCTGCTGCCCCAGACATGAACTCCCCGAACTCTTGCACTACAGCATCAGTCAAACACCATGAGACGGCCACAACCACCGTCAAGAGCATGATGCGCTGCATGGCCATCTCGTACGAATCTAGGGAAAAAATACGTGAACATGAGTGGACACTGTAACATGTTTTACTGGCGATTTGTTTACATGTTTAATTGACAGGTCATTGATTTAGCATGTGTAATAGATAGGTCATTGATTTTACATTTTTAGTAGATAGGTCACTGGTTTTACATAATTAATGGACAGGTCATTGATTTTACATTTTTAGTAGATAGGTCACTGGTTTTACATAATTAATGGACAGGTCATTGATTTAACATTCTTAATAGAAAGGTGATTGATTTAACATGTTTAATAGATAGGTCATTGATTTTACATTTTTAGTAGATAGGTCACTGGTTTTACATAATTAATGGACAGGTCATTGATTTAACATTTTTAGTAGATAGGTCACTGGTTTTACATAATTAATGGACAGGTCATTGATTTAACATTCTTAATAGAAAGGTGATTGATTTAACATTCTTAATAGAAAGGTGATTGATTTAACATTCTTAATAGAAAGGTGATTGATTTAACATTCTTAATAGAAAGGTGATTGATTTAACATTCTTAATAGAAAGGTGATTGATTTAACATTCTTAATAGAAAGGTGATTGATTTAACATTCTTAATAGAAAGGTGATTGATTTAACATTCTTAATAGAAAGGTGATTGATTTAACATTCTTAATAGATTGGTCATTGATTTTATTTGTATTTATTTATTTAGGCATGTTTATATAGCGCTTACCTTAAAGCTCTAAGCGCTTTACAATTATTAAAAACATGTAAACTAAGTAAAATATAAATGAGAAACCAGAAACACTAGGATAGTAACTACTTTGCTATTGAAGCAATTAAAATGGCTATAAAACGAGGACACTTTGGCACGTTTTGACCTATACTACAGGATCAACCAGAGACAGGAAATGAGGCAGGACAAGGAGGGTGCATCACAGGTCATAGGCGGACCTAAACAGATGGGTTTTAAGGGACTTTACATGTTTAATAGATATGTCATTCATTTAGCATGATTAATAGATAGGTCAATGATTTAACACGTTTAACAGATAGGTCATTGATTGAACATTTTTAATAGTTTTATCATTGATTTAACATGTTTATTAGATAGGTCATTGATTTAACATGTTTATTAGATAGGTCATTGATTTAACATGATAAATAGATATGTCATAGATTTTACATGCTTAATAGATAGGTCATTGATTTAACATTTTTATTAGATAGGTCATTGATTTAACATGATAAATAGATATGTCATAGATTTTACATGCTTAATAGATAGGTCATTGATTTAACATGTTTATTAGATAGGTCATTGATTTAACATGATAAATAGATATGTCATAGATTTTACATGCTTAATAGATAGGTCATTGATTTAACATGTTTATTAGATAGGTCATTGATTTAACATGATAAATAGATATGTCATAGATTTTACATGCTTAATAGATAGGTCATTGATTTAACATGTTCAATAGACAGGTCATTGATTGTCAACCTTGTGGTTCGACACAGATAATAAGAATGGCACAAGATAATTTATTTATATAAAACGGGGTGGTGGAAATTTGCCCAAAATTGTAGTTCTTTAAAGTTCACTTAGCCGATGGAGATAACGTAAACAATTTAAGCGAGGTATGACTTATATCTTCTCGGACACTTCTACTGACCGAAACAGAATCTTCTTTAAAGCTCGACTCAAATTATGCGCTGTCCTTTTGTGAGATGAAAAAAGTCTGAATGTCGGGGACCTAGATCTGGGTGAATGTCGGGGACCTAGATCTGGCTGAATGTCGGGGACCTAGATCTGGGTGATTGCAATCAATCCTTAGGATCTTGATGAATGGGTTCAAGTATTTTGTGAAATGTCCGGGCGGCTTCTTGGACACCAAACGGCATTGTTAAAGAATCAACTGTTGGTAGTTTGAGACCCTTTGGTCTGATACTGTTATTAAACCAGTTTCATGGTTTTCAACGATGAAAGGATCAAGAGCCAGCATGGATGCATTCAAATAAAAATTTAAACATTGAGCTTATACTTCTTATCGTAACGTGTTTCCACTGAAGTAGGTAAGTAGATGAGCTCAAAGTTCTCTACTCGCCTTACTGTCCTATACTGGTGTACACAAGATGGTCGAATGATGTTAGTGACGAGAACTAGATCAGGCGTGTAGATAAAGCTGATGAACTCTTCATACACATTGATATAGACGGGTTCTAATATCTGTGGGATGGTTTGTATACCCATGGGAAGGTAGTATACCTGTAGGATGGGTTGTATACCTTAAGTATGGGTTGTATAACTTTAGGATGGGTTGTACAACTTTAGGATGGGTTGTATAACTTTAGGATGGGTTGCATAGCTTTAGGATATGTTGTATATCTTTAGGATATTTTGTATATCTTCAGCATTGGTTGTAAACCTTTAGGATGCTTTGTATATCTTCAGGATTGATTGTACACCTTTAGGATGGGCTGTATACCCTCAAAATTGTTTGTATACCTTCAGGATGGGTTGTATACGTTTAGAATGGGTTTTATACTTTAGAATGGGTTTTATACCTTTAATGAATGGCTTTAGGATGGGTTTTATACCTGTATGAGTGCTGGAATATTGTAGAATTAGGTAATATCTAAATTCGGAATAGTATGAATGTATTTGTTTAAATGTGGCAATTAACCCTAATATGAGGACTGCAAAACATGAGGACAGCACACAAGAGGACAGCAAACAGAGGACAGCACACAAGAGGACAGCAAACAAGAAGACAGAAAACAAGAGGACAGCACACAAGAGGACAGCACACAATAGGACAGCACACAAGAGGACAGCACACAAGAGGACAGCACACAAGAGGACAGCAAACAAGAGGACAGCACACAAGAGGACAGCAACAAGAGGACAGCAAACAAGAGGACAGCAAACAAGAGGACAGCAAACAAGAGGACAGCAAACAAGAGGACAGCACACAAGAGGACAGCACACAAGAGGAGAGAAAACAAGAGGACATAGCAAACAAGAGGACAGCACACAAGAGGACAGCAACAAGAGGACAGCACACAAGAGGACAGCAAACAAGAGGACAGCAAACAAGAGGACAGCACACAAGAGGACAGCACACAACAGGACAGCACACAAGAGGACAGCACACAAGAGGACAGCACACAAGAGGACAGCAAACAAGAGGACAGCACACAAGAGGACAGCAACAAGAGGACAGCACACAAGAGGAAAGCAAACAAGAGGACAGCAAACAAGAGGACAGCAGACACGGGGACAGCAAACATGGCGATAGCAAACATGAGGACAAAGACACGGGGACAACAAAAACTGGAGTGCAGCACAATTAGCTTAAAAATTAATAAAGAAGAAAGCAATTTATTTAGTGAATTCATACAATTTTACTTCTCTCTAGCCTTCCAGTATGTTTAAAAAAAGTCAAGGAGATATAAATAATAAAACAATGTTTGCTATGGTAAAAATGCAATGTTTAAGGACTTCACATCAGCTGTTGGGCTTCTTGTTGCGGGAATATACCAAGTTAGATATTCTATAAATTAATACATGAAAAAAAAATAGTATTTTCTTGGGTATGTTTCACGAATGATTATTGAGTGTACATAATTGATGAGTTGGATTCAACACTCAGCATCATCATTGTGGCCACACGCACACACCCACACAGACAGACACAGATGCAAACACGCTAATGTTGCAGTAAGCGTTCTAAAACATTGCTAAATAATCATCCCACTTTAAAATAAAGATTAGTTATTTATCCATCCTTTTATTCAGCTCTTTATTATTAATAAAAGTATAATTATATATTATTATTTTTATATATATACAAATATATATATATATATATATATATATATATATATATATATATATATATATATATATACACTTAAACATAAAATTTTAATATCTACTACAGGGGCTCGTTTAAAATTTTATCCTAAAAATACTTTTATATGAAAATGTGCTTCAAGGTGATTTATGCTCCCAAAGGGGCTGTAGCCAGAAAAAGTTTTGAGAACCACTGCGCTAAATTTTCCATTTTTAATTGTAACATTTACCGACTGTATGCACACATACTTTACGAATTGTTGACACTTAAATTGTCCATCTATTAAAATGTCTAATAAAATAGGTAAATGTCCGCTTTATGTTATATAGGCCACATTGTTATCTTTGTGCTTTAACTTTATGCTCTTATTACTTCAACATTCCCATCTGTTGGTAATTGCCCAAATTGCCAAATTTCTTCAATGCTATCATTTTTACCGAGACTATGTCTACATTTAAGTCCACGTCTTTGTCTACGTCTACGTCTACGCCTACGTCTATTTCTACTTCTATGTCTACGTCTATGTGTATGTCTATGTCTACCTCAATATGATAAGGTCTCCACTCTGACGGCTTCCTTTAAAAAAAATAATAAAACACGCTTTAAAAAATGGTGGGTTCGGCATGCATGCTAACCTCTTGTCATCACAAACCCCACCCTACCACGTCAAACAAACCCCACCCTACCACGTCAAACAAACCCCACCCTACCACGTCAAACAAACCCCACCCTACCACGTCAAACAAACCCCACCCTACCACGTCAAACAAACCCCACCCTACCACGTCAAACAAACCCCACCCTACCACGTCAAACGAACCCCACCCTACCACTTCAAACACACCCCACCCTACCACGTCGAACCAACCCCCCCCTACCACGTCGAACAAACCCCCCCCTACCACGTCGAACCAACCCCACCCTACCACGTCAAACAAACCCCACCCTACCACGTCGAACAAACCCCACCCTACCACGTCAAACAAACCCCACCCTACCACGTCGAACAAACCCCACCCTACCACGTCAAACAAACCCCACCCTACCACGTCAAACAAACCCCACCCTACCACGTCAAACGAACCCCACCCTACCACGTCAAACAAACCCCACCCTACCACGTCGAACAAACCCCACCCTACCACGTCGAACAAACCCCACCCTACCACGTCGAACAAACCCCACCATACCACGTCAAACCTAGAAAAAACCCTATCACGTATAAAAAAAATATTTAAAAAAACATCACGTCAAACAAACACACCCCACCCAATTCAAGGGAAATAACTGCGTTAGAGAATGTTACTCTCTCTTGACCTCTAGTCCGAACTCTTCGAATCACTGTGGAATGAAGTACGGGTATTAAAAATAAATGCTATTTTCGATACTCTATAAACAAACCGTCTGTGAAGCTTTACTCGTACAGATATCACAATACTTGCCCATGTCACAACAAAATTGAAATGTAAACATAATTCTATGCTTTAAGTGACACACCACTTCTC
Organism: Lymnaea stagnalis; assembly: GCA_964033795.1. Classification (NCBI taxonomy): domain Eukaryota; kingdom Metazoa; phylum Mollusca; class Gastropoda; family Lymnaeidae; genus Lymnaea; species Lymnaea stagnalis. The sequence goes on along the minus strand of CAXITT010000127.1, from coordinate 414,146 downwards.
ACAACATAGGCAGCGATTTCATGATTTTTATACATTTTTTTTTTAATACCGCCACTTGTTCATGCTCACAACAGATAATGCAATATCCCAGCGAAGAATCAGAACCCAACACATAGACACAAACCATTAGAAAAAAAAAATGTTTATGTTGATACAGTTCTCCAACACCGCGTCAAGAAGTAGAAATAGATCTCAGTTGTAACACTGCTTCATGACGTAGACATAGATCTCAGTCGCTGCATTTTAGCGCTGAGCGTGAAGGATTTCATGACGTAATTTTAGAATGTCAATCAGTAACCACGTGCTTCTCGTTTTGCCATTTGATGCCCAGCTACAGTTCCCTCAAATATTTCGTTTGGATTTTATTGCTAGCAGCCGCCATCTTTGCTTTCGTGCGCCTTATAGGCGCCCGCCGCAGCACCAACTACAATTATTGCCACTTCTGTAAAGAAAGAAAAAAAGAATGACATGCTGTTAATAATATGTATAATTCGCGTTTTTTTGACAATTTCTGAATATGAACAACTGTTTCAATCTCCTTTCCCCCTCACCCCAAAAAAAAATAAAAATAAAAATAAAATAATAATAAAATGTGAAAAGTTAAGTAAATGAATGTGATTGTGCATTTAATCACATCAATAAAAATGATGGTTGAAATGAATAATTCATGGTGTTTAGCACACTAGTCCGATCTAGAACTGGATACTTTGGTTCAGAAGAAAGTGACATATATGTTATTATCGTCCAACTTAAAACAGATTTCAATGGTAAAAAGTATAGCGACTCTCTATCGTATGATATTACTGCCTAGCACTAAAAATGGCTGTTTGACACTCACTGGCAGAACCATAAACAGCGACGACAGGTCCGATCATTGGAGACACTGAGATGAAACCCGCCGTCAGAGCACCGCCCGCCACAAAACCGCCCAGCTCCTTCCAGAATGCGCTGGACAGCTGCGGAGTCGTCACAATCAGGAGGGCCAGTAAAACTGCTTGGGCCTTGGCCATGTTTAGCGTGTCTTTACGAAAAGAGGTTCTCAAAATGTATGTGACCGGAATCGCTTGGGGTGTGTGTAACGATACGACGAGAAAACCCTGGTAAAGAATCAGAAATGACGTCACGTTGGAATGTTTAAATGGGCTGTGGGAGATTTGATTACAAATATTCCACACACAAAAAGTATTTTTTTTTTAATTTAAAAAAACAAAAAAAAACCAAAAAAAAACCAAAAAAAAACCAAAAACAAAAAAAAAAAAAAAAAAAACAACAAAAAAACTATCGTTCTTGAGGCCTCATCCTGTACTTGAAAAATAGAAAACTGCTTTGACCAAACCACAAAAGCTGACCTCTCGGCACGACCAAAGACTGATAGACGCGTGGATTTCCTCGAATATAGATTTTTGTACACACATTGTTACAAAAAATAAAATAATGAAAGCATAAAAATAAAAATTTTGTGGCCAGTTTCTTCATGTTTGCGTCGCTACTGCCCAGGGCCGTGCACGGGCGGACGTTGCTACCACCCAGGGCCGTGCACGGGCGGACGTTGCTACCAGCCAGGGCCGTGCACGGGCGGACGT
>CAXITT010000127.1:404144-406693 GCA_964033795.1 Lymnaea stagnalis | reverse complement strand
GTGCAAGCTTAACTTTGGCGCCCCTTATAAGTATAATCATTATAAAGGGGAAAAAACTAGTTATTTGGTAATGAGTTTTTTTTACCTATGTTGTTTGTTTTGTTGTTTTGTTTTTTGTTTTTTTTTGGGGGGGGGGGGTTGTTAACAAACAATAAACCCCCGAACCCGAGGTTCAGTCTTCACTATAACTAGAATAAACTAAGGAAATTTAAATATTTACTAGGCGTCGCAGGCGCCCCTATGGCCATGGCGCCCTGTGTGAAGGCACAGGTCACACACCCTAAAGGCCGGCTCTGCTGTATGATCCGCCCCCCCCCCCTTACAACCTTCGCTTACCTCCACATATCTAGGTCAAGGCTGGGCCACGATCATACCGTCCTCAAGACACGTCATGGGAATTCCAATACGATATTTTTCTGAAAAACTCAGCTGCTGGTTCTCCACTCAGTTCAATCAATATGTTTCTTGCTTGTTCCTTGTTCACTAGAGACTAGCGGATATGCCCGGCGTTGTTCGGGAATTGCATTGGGGAAACCTCTTCTAAAATGTTATCAGCTTACATATAAATTTATCTCCTTTGTTTAATTTTGATGTTTCCTTGTAATGCTTAGTCTTTATACTGATTATTGGCGTATTCTTTGTAATGTATTTATTTTTACAAACCTTACAAAGAAATAACGATTCTTCAAGTATCACATCCAAATTAATAACAGAAGGCAACCACAGTCATTTCTTCCTTTTATTCTACATTAAGGGAATAATTCATAAATTTGCATCTTGTATTGCATAACTTAAATGGATATTTACATGCAATGAATTTTATTTTTATAGATTCTTGCTTCTTTTTAAGAAAAGGAAAGACAGTGAGCAAGCCTCTAGTGCAGTGGTTCTTAACCTTGTTGGAGGTACCGAACCCCACCAGTTTCACATGCGCATTCACCGAACCCTTCTTAATGGGAACAATAAAATACGTTTGTTTTTTTTCTGATTTTTTTTTTACCTCCACCGAACCATTGAGTCTGACTCACCGAACCCCTGGGGTTCGATCGAACCCAGGTTAAGAACCACTGCTCTAGTGCAATAAGCTAGGATATAGCAACAACAAAATAAACTAGGCTATAACTACAACAAAATAAACTAGGTCATGACAACTACAAAATAATCTAGGGCATAACAACAACAAAATAACCAGGTCATAACAACAAAATAATCTAGATCATAACAACGAACAAATAAACTAGGGTATAAAAATCCACAAAATAACTAGGTCATAAAATCAAAATAATCTAGATCATAACAACGAGCAAATAGACTATTGCATAACAAAAACAAAATAAACGAGGGCATAACAACGACAAAATAAACTAGGACATAACAATGACCAAATAATCTAGGGCATATAACGACCAAATAAACTAGGGCATGACAAAGACCAAATAAACTAGGGCATAACAACGACCAAATAAACTAGGACATAACAACGACCAAATAAACTAGGGCATGTCAGCGACCAAATAAACTAGGGCATAACACCGACCAAATAAACTAGGGCATGACAACGACCAAATAAACTAGGGCATGACAACGAACAAATAAACTAGGGCATAACAACGACCAAATAAACTAGGGCATGACAACGAACAAATAAACTAGGGCATGACAACGAACAAATAGACTAGGGCATAACAACCATAAGCAAAGACTTAACGTTTAGTGGTACTAAGCAATCATGGGATGGCGTGTAATATACATGAACCAATATTTAATAATAATAAATAATGATAAAGAATACCTTCAAAAATGACGTTGATGGAAACCTTGGGGGATAGTCTTTGGCAGTTCTCTAAAGAATGGCCGTTGAGAAAATTTCAGGGGAGTGGGGGGGGGAGGGGGGAGGGAATGGGGAGGGGGAGTATGTCATTAATTTTGTCGGCTATACTAGATGGAACTACAAATTTCATTCTAATAATAGTAAGGTTAGCAGTTACTAATAATTTTTAAAATGTTGGTTTTTAATCAAGAAAAAAAAGTTTAATTAAAAAATTAATTTAAAAAATAAAAAGGAGGAAAAAAATGATTTTTCTCAAAACGTACAACAGGGTGGGAGGGGGGGGGGAGTGGGTGTGGGGAGTTTCCCCCAAATAATAATGAACATTCTTAAAACATAAAATGTTCAGGAACTTTACAATATTTTACATTTGGAAAAAGCACAGGTATATTTTATAGCACTTGGATACATCTTACCTAATATGGTATATTGTTTACGCAGTGAGTTGTGAAAAAAGTGGGGGGGAAGGTGGTGTTGTATAGCATAATATTATGGTTGATGAGTTGTTATATGGGGGTGTCAAAATGAGTCATTGTGTCCAGGTTAAGGGTCAAAATGACTGTTCAAGTTTGACTTCGATAGTCTATATATTAAACACCATTTTAAAAAAAACAAACAACAAACAAACAACAAACAACAAAAATCACCGTCTATTATCTATGACAAAAAAGAGGGAGTCTAGGCCTTTTGTAACAATGTTGTAGCCATGTGTTGAATGAGT